>WOGP01004490.1:0-13977 GCA_015342065.1 Leptinotarsa undecemlineata
CTAAACGGTAACATTAACTCACCTGAAATTGTTGAACTTATCTCCATTAATGTAAACCCTAGAATAAATAGATATACTGAAACATTCAGAATTCCTTTTTACAGGACTAACTGCGGCCAAAATGAGCCTTTCTGTAGAATGCTGAAATCCGTAAATAGATTTTGTAAGGATATTGAAATATTTGATACCAGTTTGAAGTCATTTGAAAATACTTTAGTGAAATTGTAGTTCACCTTACCATTACTCTAGCTCAATTGTTGCGAAATATTGTATATGGAATTGTATATTGTATTTTAGAATATAGATGTAATAATGTGTAAAAAATTGGCAATGCCGTTGTAATAAATAAATAAATAAATATACAGTGTATCTCAATTCTCATGGAAACACCGACGCATCTTCCGTAATAATTGAGGTAAAATGATGAAACTCTCAAGACTGATGGAAATGCTCAAAATGCACCAAAATGGGGTTGGCCAAAGTGATATAGACTGTCCGCCACTCGCGATGGAACAACCCATTTTTACGGTAAACATAATAGGGGGCAAAATAAACTCAAAATTCTTTCAGATTCGTGATTCAGAACTACAAACTTACTACGAATACAATTTTTTCCTGAAAAAATTTCACTCCAGAAAAATCCGAATTTGTCTCACTTCTCATGGAAACACCCCCGTATCTTCCGTAATTATTGAATTAGAATTTTTTTATTTTGACATGACACGAACCCGTCCTAGGAAATCAAAATTTTAACATGAAAATTCAATTGTTTAAGAGAAACTTTATTTTTGTTTTCAGATAAATAATATATTTTTCATAAAAGAGAAAATGTTAATTTTGTAAGTGGAATGGAAACATGATATCACTGAGATTTTAGGATGATTAATGATATTTCAGATTCTCATCTTCCCATTATTTTCAAAAAACCAAGTGTTTTTTGTGGCGAAACATTTTATGTAGTTCAAAACTCTTTCGAAGTAGTAATTTCAAAATCATGTTCTCAATTAAAACAATCAATTTCAATTGATTAAATTATTAACAATTTTATATTTTTGTGTCTTCTATCAAACTTCCCTCCAAGCGAACATTTTTTTCAGTTATCTAGCTATGATTTCTCAAAACGCTCGTATAAGTCTTGCACGGAGATCTTCCCTATTTGTTGACCTAAAATTATAAATGTATTTTTCAACGTTCCTTATAAATGAAAATCCAATAGAGTTAGATCTGGGGATCGTGGTGGCCATAATACGAGAGGGCTAAGGGGTCCTATCCATTTCATAGGTAGGTTCCTATTCAATCAAACCCTTGTTATGCCACTATTGTGAACTGGTAAACCATCTAACTGAAAAATCATGTTGTATCTCACATCTAAAAGTAGTTCTTCCAACACATCAGAAAATGCATTTTCGAGAAAATCAACGAATAGTCGTCCGTTTAGATTTTGATCGAAAAAAAAAAATTGCCCGATAATATTTTCATTCAGAATACCACAGTTATTTGATCTCTTCAATTCACAACCCAATTTGGATTTTTTACAGTTCATAATCTCATGTTCTGTGAAGGTACAACACCATTTGTGGTAAAGGTAGCCTCATCACTGTATGAGATATACTTTAAAAAATTCCTATCATTGAGATGATTTTCCTGCATCCATTAATACTCCATATGGCGGATTTCATCTCCTTCCTACAAAGTATGTAGAAATTTGGGTTTGAACGCATGAATTTTATGCCTCCATATTTTACTGCCATATTTTACTGCGGCTCATATTGACTTGAAGCAATAAGTTTCTCAAACTAATTCTAGGAGCAGCTTGATTAGTCGCCAATATCGTATCATCATCAATATGTTTTTTGCAATTTTTCTGTCCTTCGTTACTTGGCAGGTGCTCACATAAAGATTATCAATTTTATTGACAGTTTCCAGGGTGTACAGCTACCTTTAGCGGGTGTCTTCTATTGAATACAGCGGCTGCTTCACGATAAGTCCTCACGCTTTTATCAACAATTTCAACTTTTTCTAGAAGTGACAGACGTACTATATTAGACGTTGTTAATGAAAATGAGCTGATATCAGTTAAAATAGGAACTTCAGAAATATTAAAATATGAACAGGAACTCGCAAACAGAAAACAACTGGGACACAGGAACAATGAACATAATGGGAACAAAAACACGACAGAAGCAACAAGAGCAACAGAGATACTAGAGATACAACAACAATACTAGAAACAACATATGCAATGAAAACTAGTCTGGGGTTAATACAACAAAATATTTCCACAATATTGTCAAGTTGACAGCAAATAAGGACCCCGCACATTTCTTATGAGAAATGGCTTGCCGTGAATTTTGCCGAAATTTTGATATGTTGTAGTTCTTAATGTGCTGATTGAAAGAGTTCACAGCCAAAGCTCAAAAATGTACAGTTTTAGAGATGTGAACCTTTGAAAATACATTTTTTCCATTTTTGCGGTATTTGCTCATCAATCGGAGAGCCGCCACTTGTGGTTGGCATAGAATTTGGATGTTCGGCACCCAGAAATAATTTTACGAATGGTCTTTCTTGGTTATAGTAGATGCCGCCATCGATATTTTTTAATACACTGCTCACACTATCTCGATAATCTGAGAATGTGGTGCTGTGACATTTTCCTCAGAGAGGCTTAAAATGGAGGATATCATCTCACAGCCAAACGTATCCGTGAAAATGTCTGCATCTTTGATACCTGAGAGTACTCTCCAGATAGAATGAAGTGGTTGAGGTATTGGAAGCGAACTATTTTGCCCCCTAGTATGTTATACCGTAAAAATGGGTTGTTCCATAGCGAGTGGTTGGCAGTGTATATCACTTTGCCAACGCCATTTAGGTGGTAGGTGCATTTTGAGCATTTCCATCAGTCCTAAGAGTTTAAACGTTCTACCTCAATTATTACGAAAGATACGGGGCGTTTCTATGAGAAATAACACAAATTCGGATTTTTCAGGACTCAAATTTTTTCAGGTTTTCAGGGAAAAAGACTATTTGTAGTAAGTTGGTAGTCCTGATCACGAATTTGAAGGAATTTTGAGCCTATTTTGCCCCCTAGTATGTTATACTTTAAAAATAAGTTGTCCCATCGTGAGTGGTGGGTAGTGTTTATTACTTTGCCAACGCCATTTAGGTGGTAGGTGCATTTTGAGCATTTTCATCAGTCCTGAGAGTTTAATCATTTTACCTCGATTATTACGGAAGATACGAGGGTGTTTCCATGAGATATTTCCACATTGTATAGAAAGGTTTGACTATACTCATGAAATTTTATAAAACAAGAATAGTTTGTTCAACGGCGAACAAAAATAAAAATGCAGAAGAATATCTGTGATATGTTGAAATAAACCTGACTCTAATAATCATCAGAACTTTCAGATTTTCCAAAATAACCAGTATAAATGTAGGTATCTAATTTGTTCAAAAATTGTTTGTTATCATGCAACAATTCATAATTTTAGTCATCAACACTGAGGTAGAAGCTTGTAGATTAAATTAGTGACAACTCGAAAATGGCATTAGGAATCTATCAAAATTTAACTTCGAAAGTGACTTATTGCATTTCTTTGTATCTCCATGTGAGTCAAAATAAATTGTCAACGTGTTTGTTCACATTCGATACCAAGAAACAATTGTATTTTGCAAGTACATAATTTCTATTTCAAAAAATGTATTATCTAAATATTTTGACTCTCAAGTTCACCTTTATGTTTATTGAGATGCCCTGAAATATTATTTAGATTGGATTTTATTTCAAAAATGAAATGAAAATCGCGTGTATTTATAAGAATTTGTATGTTACAATAATTATCCCTAAAAATGATTAAACAATTTTGACTAACATATTTTTTATTTCTAGACGCGTTTTGCTAACCTTCATTGGTAGTAATAAACAATGGACTACAATTCTTGTAAACAACAGTAAGTTAGTTACCTCACTTGTTTATGAGTCATTGAGATAAGGAGCAGAATTTGTAAAGCAATTACAATGTCAGTTCTTAGACAGTAGATGAATTTTAAATATGAATAAAATTATTGGCATTATGAGAAATGGTTTAACAATTGTGAATGGTTAACCTCTTGTTGGTCGTTCAATAGGGAATTTGAATGTTTGCCCTTATTGATTTCCAGAGACTCCAGCAGGTTCAATATCTGAACTTTATCCTTGTAAATTATTAATCATTTAATCCGTATAAACTATAAATCCTTATACAAAATAAAGAAACGTCAATATTTTGTAATTTGTTATAAGTTTATTATGGGGACTTACCAACAAGTAGTTTCGCTGAATTTGAAAATATCATTAAATACAGACACTTAATATATCAGAACAAATAAAGACAAGCATTCACAAATATACAAGTATGATAGACTAAAGTCTAGTGGGAGGTTCAAAGAGCTGACAAACAATTTAGGTTTTTATTGTGTTGAAAAAAAGGAGCCATAAAAATAAAGAAATGTTTAAATAAAAAAATGGAAATATGGTTTGAGATGAAGTAAACAGACTTAATCTCAGAGATGGAACAGTAAAAAATGTCGAGCTGACTACTTGCTGAATTGCATTTGACACACAAGTCATGCAGAGGTGAATGTTTCATAATACTTGTACGTGGTGTTGGCAAATAAAAAGATTTAACCATTCTTGGGGTTGGTCTAGGTACATTGAAATTGAGTTTCTGCAGAATATATGGGTCAATAATTTAATTATTAATCAGTTTATAAAGAAAAAATTTTGGAGTGACAATCACGACGACAACTCAAGCTATTCAGAGCATGTCTAGCTAACAATGCATCATGGGGAAATTTCGTGAATAGGATCTATAGGAGAGAAGTTTTAGGAAACGACGTTGTACTGATAACTTTCTCTGTATACAACTGATGAGATGGATTTCAGATTATGGGTGCATATTCTAATTTTGATCTGACGAAAGCTTAGTATAAGGTTTTCGATGTAGATGGATCCGAGAAATCTCTGGAGATTCGTGCGATAAATCCATACATCGGTTATTAAAAAACCATTGCTCAACACATTTCAGAATAAGGGAGAGTTGAAGACAGTTCTCGACGCCATTAATCTCACAATATAATTCCTGGTCATCCGCGTATATCAAACAGTTTACGTCAGTGACCTCAACTATTATTTCACAGTTGGCAAGTAAAGTATTTGCTTTCGAAGACAAGCTGAAGATGCTTATCGAAGAAATTAATATTGAAAAACTACATAACTTTCCAATATTGATAAAAGCTCTACAAGATAGAATTGATGTGTCCCCAGAAAACTATACTGTCGGTCGGTAGCCAAGCAGTTCGGCGTGGGTGCTTTGTTCACTCACTCGAATTGACTGCCGTGTTGGTTGGTAGTTCAAGCCCTAGTCTGAACGATCGACCTTCACTTGCTATCGTCCAACACGTGTTAGGAATCACACGTGTCTTAAAAGGTAAGACCTCGTTAATCCTTAGCTCGCACAAGTTTCGACTTCTGAGGGTTGTCGTTCGTAGGGGTGCGACAGCGGAAAAACAGATTTTTATTTTTTAACAGATTTCTAATTACTTAGTTACCCTGAGCAACGAATTTCAAAACAGATTTAAGGATTTGCGAAAAATAAAGGAATATCTTCTATTATTGGAAAATTTCTGGCACTTAGAAGTAGCCATTACTACTAACTGCAAAGTTATCGGATGAACTAATTGATTTTAAAAATGAAATAAATCTGGAGGCGCTTTTTAAAGAAAACATAGAGGTAAACAAATATGAAGAATTCTGGAAATGAGTACCAGATAACTTCCAAACGTTCAAAAATTGCGTATATTTGCTCCTCACTTTGTTTACCTCAACTTACCTGTGTGAATCCTCATATTCAAAAGTGAAATATGCGAAAAATGTTCACAGATCCTGACTAAGCGATTCGCATCTGGAAGACGTTTTGAGAGTAGCATGTAGTAATTATGTGCCATATTTATCAGAAATTGTATATAGTTTGCGTCAATGTTAATCATCACAATAATTTTTAAATAAATGGTTTAGATTTACAGTTGCGTTTTATTGTATTCTACATACAACATCTAACTCAAATAACGCAAAACCTGAAAGTAGTTTGTTCAGTTCAGTTTTATTATTGCGGCCCGCAAAGTCTAGCAGTAGAGATTATGTGGCCCAAAGGAAAAAAGGTTGAGTACCGCTGGTTTGAAGCATTAATAGTAAAATCAGTGCAGTGCAATATAAAAAATTCAATGTTGATGTTCTGTTCGCTGTACAGAGTGGGCCAAATTGGACACTTTATAAGGGAAACTAGTGTGGCAAAACTAGATATATGAAAACTTTTGGCTATGTATGAGGTTCAAATTTTATGGCAAACGGTATATCGATATCTATCATCATTTCTGAGTTATAATAGGGGATCTAAAGCGGGCATATCGGGATTTACTAAAGCGCGGCAGATTAATATACAGGGGGAAACCTGTTAGTTACCTCCACCAAATATGAGCCCCATATATAAGGCCGCCGTGAGGGATTAAGGATCAGATTAGTAGTAATTCTCGAGCGCGTCAGATTAAGGTAGAGTGAGTTAATTACCTGCTAAAAAGTGTATATTCCAGTAATCTGAAAATTTGAAAGTGACGTAAAGAAAGGGGAAGGCAGCAAAGTTGTAAAAAAATAACGTCATTTCAACACTCTCGAACGTAGCTATTTTTTTTTATTTTGAAGGATATTCTTTTCAAGGATAACGAAAAATATATAATCTGACGATTTCCGCAAGCCGAAATAACAAAAATTCGTCGATAAAGTTTAATGCGTGCAGCTGTGTGATACCTATATTTCTCTCTCAGAGTTTCTATTCCTCTATTCTCTATTCACTTTTTCTCTATCTTTTACTCTCACTCCGTCCATGACGCTATCACAGCTGATCACAGAGACTCGTTCAAGGTGAAGATGATGAATTAATAATCAATCAATTGATGGATGTAGCCGTTACTACGTAGTAGGAAATCATAATGAAGAAAAGAGAAATTATACTTTTTATGTTTTTTACCACTTTTATTTCTAACTAACGTTATTGTCCTATAAGGACAATTTGAACTTATATATTGTATAAGTTTGAAAATGTCCTTATATATACGAAACTGTAGTAACGTTAGTTACAAATAAAAGTGGCAAAAACATAGAAAGTTTTATTTCTCTTTCCTTCATTAATTAATCAATTGATTATAAAAAATTAAATTTTGTTGAGCATTTTTTAAAAATAATTTTCTTATAAATACAAGTATTCTACATAAAAAACATACACATATTTATTTAGTTTCGATGGATATCCTGAACCTTGGTATGAATGAACAAGTATATTCAGTAGTCGTATATGGGTAAAAGTTCCATGTTTTTTCAGTCACACAAAAAATCTTTGGTATAATAGATTGAACCCAATATGGAAGACGACTTGATAGATGTATTCGTTTTTCTGTGAACTGTCCACTTCCATGTTTCTCATCTGAACATTGTTTTCTACTACTTCAACTCCTTCACCACCACCAGATTGTTCTAGACTGTGTCGCGCTATCATATACAGTTGCCCTATTTGATACTACAAATAAGAAAAAAATTGGAAATTTCACTTGTTTCCTTTATTGATTGGGGTACCTCTTCCACAGTCATAGGCATACATATTCGATACTCTTTAGTTAGTACCATTTCCAAAATTGTTATCTCCTAAATACGAATTATGTCTATGACAAGTCTTTTTCTTTAAAATAATGCAAAATACAAATGTATTTTTGGAATGCAAAGTTTGACAATCTCAAATAAAATACTACAGATTCACAGTCACAGCACACCTAACAATGCGTTGACATCTGACAAGGTATCATCAATCTGGAATCAAATGACAGCGTCCAGGACACTAAATCAAAGAGCGATACACTTAATGCAGCTTGAAACATCCTTTTAAATCAACTAGATGTTATTTATCAAAAATGATTGATAAATATAGTCAACTCATTTGGAAAAGCAATATTTTCTCTGTAGATTGTGATTCAATTATATACCAACTCTGAAATTGCCAACCTGTCAGATCATGCGACATAACCATTCAAAGAAAGAAAAAGCACTTTGAGTCAATCTAGTGCTTGGATTTGGAGAAAATTCTGTCTACCACATTCAGAGATAAAGCAGCTTCAACCACTGGCAACTGTTATACGTAAGTAATGACATAATGCTTGCGTCTTCCAGCGTTCAGCGGTTATTGCCGCCTTAGCTTAATGTGGTAGACGGTTGTTATTCCAATCCAATCGGTTTGAAAAGTGACTTTATGTTGCATTCAGAGAAGAACTTTTTCCATTTCAATCCTTGCAAGACGCTAAATAATTAATTCAAACATATGTTGTCTATAGATGAATATCCTGGTGGGCAGAGAAAAATTAGGTATTAGGTCTTTGAACAGAAATATATTATCCTTATTATAATTCATTGGCAACAACTATGAGAAGCATAGACGAAAAGTAGTCTGATTTTTGGCATAGGTAAGTTCCTATAAGCTCAATTTGACAGTTTGATGAAAATATTTAGAATTTGTTGGCACTTACTCAAGCAACACCCTATTGTGAGATTCTCACTAAACAATTTATATAACTGCATAAGTGTTGTTGCACTATACAAAACTTTTATCAGGCATGTTCATACACTTGGCATTTTTATTTCCTATCTAATGTACATGAGCCAGAACTTCTGTGTGTGTATGTACCAAAAATGGCCTCTACGCAAATATTCCATCTACTCTGGACCATCGTTCATAGTAGAAGGGTAAAATTGATATTAGATAGCTCTTACGTAAACAGAAGATGTAAACGTGGTTGCAAAACTTGGATATTTTCAGTAACAAAATATATGATCGTACTTCAGACATTTCAACGTTGTTTACAATCTAAGATACATGTGGAATTAATATCGATTCTCTCTCACTTTATTTCTCACGTTGGTCAGTAGGTAATCCCATTGTCCTCATGAAGGCACATAATGACCTGATTTGTTTCAAAATTTTACAGTGAGAATTTTGTCCGAGAAGTATAGCAGAAATTTCTTTTTGCGCAATAGGTACTATGTTCGTTTCATCAACATGTAACAATAATATTCAATACCTAATGATTATTTGGACTCCAAATTGATATGTAAACAAACTCCGTATCTACAGAAATAAAATCATGAATAAATCTTGACAACTATAAATTGGTTGATTATAAATTGAAATACAAGTTTTTCTCTCATTCATTATTCTGGTAGACATAATCCAGTTTGACCTTGAGATTTGACAAGTGACGTAAAATTCTGACGAGCTAATTTTTATTTATCAATAAAGATATTTAATTTCTGATGTGGCCAAACACTAGATCTATAGTCATTTCATAAGTTCAATCTTTTGTTTTTCACGAATGAATCGTAAGATGACCTGATAACAAAGGTTTAGGACCAAAATGGCATATCAGAGCTTACGAAATGAATACATGAATATGCCCCCGGTTACGAGGGCATACACAACTGCATGTGTTATCACTACCTTAGGAGTGGTAAGATATATCAGTCATACCCTAAATCCTTGATAACATTTCCCTAATTTCTTTCAACACCCGAGAATCAGTTGAAGCAATTTAACTTGTTTTTTTAGCAACTAGAACTGGCATCTCCTTTCCAATTGTACTTCAATCCAATTTTAATATTGAAGCAGGGCCAAGTATGGCGATTAATAACAACATTCCTTTTCTTTGGAACATTCGGTTTCAACTTCTTTTTCAACATGATTTTCACCTATAGATATTGCAGGATGTTAGAAGAAGGATCATTCCGAAATAGGACTGCAGATTTCGTGTTGATGTTTCTTTTTGGAGCAGTGTGTATGATTGTATCCTTTTTCATTTTTTAAATGAATTATATTGAACTTTGCTGTAATGACTAGGATAACTACAGAAAAAAAAAATTGTTCTTTTTATTATTATTATTAAAATCAAAATTTTGAATAATGTAAATCAATCAAGCACCTTTTCATTTTTCTTCGTTCTCATAGTTTTCAACAAATTCATAGTTGAAAACTTCAATATTACATTCTGGTTGTGAAACCAAAACCTAATTCATTACTGCCTGTGGATTCCTTGATATATAATAGATTCAATGTCAACTATTTATTGAAGGTTGAAAAAATTTGTTAATTTTAAGAAATTAAAACTTATTGTGATCTATTAACTCAATAAATAATCATGCTCAAAGTGCCATCTGGAAAGGTTTTTAAGATATATGTGCAATTGTATCAACAGTGTCCGAAAAAATATTGATTATTTTTCCTTAAGTAATCTTCAGGGGTTTGCATTTTTTGTTAATTTATTATTCTTAGGTCAAGCATTTACAATAATGTTGGTTTACGTATGGTCTAGAAGGAATCCCTTTGTAAGGATGAACTTCTTTGGGCTGCTGAACTTTCAAGTAAGTAGTCAATTCTCCTGTTGATAAGAATTTTATTACCTTGAAAGAGTAAATCATTACTATTCGAGGTCATTCTTAAAAAATGTTGCATCATTTCCATTGTGCATTAACAATTTTAAATTTTAGCAAAAAAGTCATCAAACTGGAAGTTTTTGTTTATTTATGAATGGAATAACTTCATCAATATTAAAATCTTTGAAACACATTTTACCAGTTCATTTGGCATACATGATCAATCGTATATTTTGGACTGATATGTCGAAAATTATTCAAAATTGGTCTATCACACTTATTTTTAGTTCCGGTGCTCTGTTCTTGTTATTGAGAACCCATCCAAATGACAGAAATTAGGTTATTAGAATTAATGATATCACTGAATATGGAGTAATTATGGTGTACCACAGGGTACCGCGAGGAAGAAATTCATTCTTTTCATTAATAGTATGGTTATTTCATATACTAAACTGTACATATATTAAACTGTGTTATGTTTAAAGAAATAGTAGATGAAGATTTCATTATAATTGAACATTATTTCAGTCATAATTTGCAAACAATAATCATTTAAAAATCAAGTGTCTACCTTTAGCTTCAATTCAAATTCTGTACCAAATTTTTGAACCCTCAAAATTGAAAATTAATAAAAAAACAAAAATATATTTTGGAATTCTGATTGATAAAAAACTGTGATTGAAAAACTTGAAAATCCATACATAGCACCATATTTATGTGATGAAACATGTTGGACATTTTAGAAACCTGGATAATTTTGAGCCCATTAATATTTTGATGGTAACATTTTGTTAATAATGTTAATTCATTCACCACTAACTTGCCTTCATATCATTTTTAATATATGAAACCCTCACAAGTTTCTTCTTTATTTTTATATTGACACAAAAAGTAATTTCATTTTCTGTATTCAATCAAAATAGGATCCGTTAAATACATTGTCATAAAACAATAACTTCAGTAATGATATAATTTTACTGCTAATATTTTCAAAACACTTGTCCCATTTATGAAGACTGAATTTGTTTTCAAATATAGTAAATCGTCTGGTAAACTTTCCAAATTGATCGAGGATATTGTTGTATATTGGATAGGTGTGATTTGTAATTTAAATATTTTTTAGGCACCATACCTACCATGGATTCTTTTAGCTTTCTCTGTACTCCTTGGTAATGCTGTCTACGTAGATTTAATGGGCATAGCTGTAGGTCACATATATTACTTTTTAGAAGATGTTTTCCCACACCAAAGAGGAGGTTTCAAAATTTTGAAAACACCTTCTTTTATGTAAGTATCCCATTCATAATTGAACTTGTCACCTTTACAGATGTACAAAGATCAGGTGTTTTAGAAGTATGAGCTTCACATTCAAGTCCTGGCAGAGATTTATCCAAAAATGTTCTCAGGTCTTTGGGCTGAGTATCTTGTTTGAATGTGGTTACGGGAAGTGAGATAAATCGTGGGACCGTTTCCACTCCACACTCTTCTTCAGTCTGACTGATCAAATATCCCCATTTCCTTTTTGAGTTAATGTGTTAGGTTGATTCAGTCTTTTTACCTTATTTGAAACTACGCTTTTTTCAGCTGTTTTTATAGCATCAATAATTTGCTCTGCAGAAATTCGTTTCTGTTCAACTCTTTCATTTTCGTTTTCATTAACCTTGTTAACAACCAATTTATGTTTGTAGGTCGGACGAGTGGATACTTTCAATTCGACAACAGAATCCACCTTGGTAGCAAAAGCAGTAGATGAATTAGCTGTAGGAAAATCCTGTTTTCTGTTTTTGTTGCAGTCTTTCTTGAAAATTATTGAGTATTTTTTTGCAGTTCACATATGATTAAGTCCTTAACAATTATTCAAAGATACGTGATTTCCTTTTCCATTAAATTTGCGCTAATATTTTGTATATCGATACAAAATATGTTGTGATAGACCTGGGGAACTCCCAAGGCCGAATAAACGTCCTTGAAAATATTTGCTACTTTTCAACTCGCACATAACTCTTACCTATTGAATAAGTAACATTTCTAGAAATCATGTGCAGCAGAAGAGCAATTAATATTGCTCTTCTGTTCAGTTCAGTGTCCAGATATCGAACATTTAAAACTAAGCCAGATAGTAACAAAAAAGTCCTGTCAGTTGTTTTCATATATTTTTGTGGTTTCTTGTGCTTCTCATGAGTGATATAATTCATTTTATTCATTAATTACTTTCTCATATCTGTATTAATCACATCAAAAATATTACTCTCGCAAATTTAGAATTAAACAACACAAAATATAGAAAACCCAAAACAAACATAATCTATGTTTAACATTCAGCTATTACAAAGAGCTGTTTATAGTTTGATTTAGTGTCATCATTGGTAGAAACCCTTCCCTATAGATAAAGTTCAGTGCAACTGCTTAAAACATAGTAATTTCTCCATTTATCAATTTGCAAAATTTTCAGAAAATCTGATAATTTCCCGTATGGAGCAGAACTTTTTTCAGGTATCTTTCTTAAGAAATGCAATAATTTTGAAAGATGTATATATGCAAAGAATCAGAAAATAATCACTGCTTTTGAAGGATATGCTTCTCTTTTTTGTGTAAATGCCTTATGAATGAAAAACATGCTTTTTTCTTGATTCAAAAATGAATATTACAAAAGTTTCTTCTGGAGCCTGGAAAACAATTGAACTAGAAACACCCCTTTATTTTTGTAGAAAGTTATTTGAAGATTATATATTTTAACCCAAAAAATACTTTTACTTGGTCTACCAGACATCATGAAAGTATTTGTTTATTTTCTAGGAAAACACTATTTGATCCACTTCCTGAAGACGCAGACTATCAACGACTTCCAGAAGAACAGCCCGGTGGATTCCAATGGGGCAACCGAAATAACGATGATGATAGAGATGATGCAAATAATCCTGAAAATAGGGGGGAAAATGCTGGAAACCAATAGCTGTGTTCGATAGACCAATAAGAATTTTGTATTTCTATAATTGTATAAACAACCTAACTTCATTTTGAATATCTAATTCTGATACCCATTATTATGTGATAATGATATAAAACTGCAAAATGTTTTATTTTCACTGAAATATATGTTGTTTAGTTTTGGCAGTTTGATATTACTGTAAATGGCACAGTTGGCAATACAAATATTTTCATTGAGTTCTGTAGAAACACATGAAGAAATCAAACGAATTAGTTTATTGATCTGGTTTCAATTTGATCAGAATATTGTTTGACATTCAGCGTTATTCAAAGTCAAGCCTGTGAATACGTAAAGCTCGTAAATACGAGGTCTATTCAATAAATAAGGTGAATGGGATACGTATATTCGGTTAGCAATTTTTATTTTTTTGTGTTATTACACTCGTCTCGAACATATGTTCAAAGTTTTAGCTGTTTAGTTTGTTGATGAGAGGCATAAAAGTAAGAATCGTTCGAAAATATTGAGTGCTCAAAAAACACTTGAAATG
>WOGP01004491.1:0-13977 GCA_015342065.1 Leptinotarsa undecemlineata
GTTATACATTTTTATTTCAAGCAATTTCGACTTTTCAACAATATTTTTTTCATGAAAATACAGTCAAACGGCACTTTCTATGTTGATAAAATCCGGCCAAAGCTTGAACCAGTCAATGTCATCAACAGGAAACCCTTATCTCGTTATAATTAAAGCGCTTCTTTTTTTATAGTATACCATATTCATAAACCTACTTCAACCAAAACTAGATTCGAATCTATTACGGAGTGGAACGCATTGTATTCAAGTGATTCGTCCATTTCCTCCAAACCTCTAAACCTTATTGTAGTCTTAACAGCTCATTGCGTTTTTCTCTTTATCTTTCCATAAACATATTCTACTAGTCTGTAAAAGTATAATAATTAGGATCTAGTATTATTCCTAGACATTAAACCAGTCCGACATTTGCATATATTGAAGATTTTAGTATCTCAAGCATTGTCTGCATGGATTGTTTCATTATATCATTATATTAGTCCTAGACCGAGTCGTCTGAATAGCCCAGAACTTTATGTCAATCATGGCCCAGAAGCCATAGTTAGTAGTACGTTCTTGATTATGATGTTCATCAACAGTAGGGGTAGACTTCTTTATACTCCATACAAGGTACTGTTTGCCACATCATGGTCGTGACTCCAAATTATTCTCCAAGCATGCTGACTATCTTCCTGTAGCTTGTCTAGTTGATCCTCTTTCTTCTCGACTCTGAGATGAGTGGTTCTAAGAACGTATAATCCACGATTCCTGATATAAATATTTTCTTTATTCCATGGTCAAAACAAACATGTACATATTTCATAAGCCAGGAAAGTGGTTGTTTTCCGACAAGCATTTATCAGTACCTATTGTATAGCTAGTTGGGAAGATTTTGTTTCGAAATTTTCATTTTCTTATATTGATACATAAACACTAGGAATTTGTCAATAGTGTAATGAATTTCCGATATGCAATTGGACTGATGTGTGGCGTTTCGATAAAAAATTCAGTATTTTCCAAACCATAAATATTAATCACTCAAAAACTGAAACGGTCAGCTATTTACGTATAGGAGCTCAATTCACCTGCCACATTAACTCTATTTGTTAGTTTTTCCATTCGAAGAGAGCTTTTTACCGTAATGGTTGTCGAAACCACAGCAATGAACAATGTATTGCAGCAATTTATTATCATCATTGACGTTGCTCGCTTACCGTGAATATTATAATATGTATAATATCGTTTGTTTGCATTTGATAACACGATGTGTTCCAGTTCTATCGTGACCGACATCAATCACCAAAACCGATGGTATTTAATTGCTGGGTTTCAACTGTTTTTTGTTCGATAAAAACCCCCACGTCTCGACCCATTAACATTAAGAAAGTGTCTTACGAATCATTTGTTATGGTCAAATTATATAACGATGCCAATTTTTCATGATGATCTCCAAATAAATGCCGTTGGCACATGAAAATACTTTCCATATGTTTGAGCAACTAAGCAATGTGCTTTCAACAGTTATAAGAAAATCATCTGCCGTCTCTATAGAAGAGTACGGCCAATTTTTGTTCAAATCTTTCAGAGTAACTAAGCAATGTGCTTTCAAAAATTGTGAGAAAATTATTTGTTGTCTTTATAGTCCAATATTACTGTTGATTTTTGTTCCAATCTCTCAAAGTAACTAAACAATGCACTTGCAAAAAAACAAAAGGAAATTATCTGCCATCTTTATATTGTAATATTACTGACAATTTTGTTGAAATGTCACAGAAAATTCCATTTCCAAAATGTTATGAAAGAATAAAATAATATATCTTGTCCATAACGTGTCTTGAATATTGATACTAGTACTGCAGGAAAGCAAAAAAGTAGAGAGTAGGAAACAGTTTAAATTTGACGTGTATGAAAAACATTACTTCAGGATTTATTCCTACAGATCTCACTACTATCTGTATATCTTGCTGGAAAATTGGGTTCACCGTATTCTCAGGGAGGATGAAGATGATAACATCCATCCAGCTTCTGTGGAAGAACTGAAGGGTTACATCAAGGCCGCAAAGGCCAAGAAAGCCCTGGAAGTCGACTCAATAACCAAGAAGTTGTTGAAGAGGCTCCCGGTCAACTGCGTTGAGAACCTTTTATCCATCATAAACAGCTCACTGACCCTCAGATACTTCCCCAGAAGGTGGAAGCATGTTCCCAAAACAGGGACAGAACCGCAGAACTATCGCCCGATTAGTCTGCTCTCGTCGCCGGCTAAGCTGGCTGCAAGAGTCGTTCTTCAAAAGCTCAACGAAGAAGTTGAGGACCGAAATATTCTGCCTGACGAACAATTCCGCTTCAGGAGAGAGCACTCCACTGAGTAACAGGCTCTGAGACTGGTCGAAAATACCATCGCGGAGCCGAACCGACATAGAAAAATTCATATCGTCCTTTTATACATCTCGAAGGCCTTCGACCGTGTTTGGCACGAATGCCTTCTGCATATATTAATTGCGTTCGACCTGCCTCAGGGCCTGATCAAGTGGATTGGGTATTCCATGAAAGACAGAACATTTCAGGTTAGAGTGAAGGGCTCTCTGTCTGACAACAGAGAGATCCTCGCTGAAGTACCACAGGGGGCCGTGCTTTCTTCCACGCTGTATTCTCTTTACACCAGCGACCTATGGAGGTCCGAGCATGTGAAGGTATCCTTCTACGCCGACGATACGACTCTTCTCTCATCTTCCATGGGTCGGGAGCTCGAAATCGTCTTCATGCAACGCGCATTGGACGACCTCGAGAGCGGGTACCTCGAATGGAAGATCCGAGTAAACCCGGAAAAGGCCCAGGCGATAACCATGGGAAGAATACTATCTTCTCCGGCCAGAAAAGTGAGAATCTCCGGAAGGGAGGTTGACTGGTGGGTGCGGGTGAAGTACCTACGTCTTCTAATAGATCGTAGGCTCACCTGGAACCCGCACTTCATAAGCGTGAAGGCAAAGATCGAGGGTCGGGTGGCAAGCCTGTACACTCTGATAAATAGACGATCAAAACTAAGCCTAAAAAACAAAGTTACGATCTACAACACGATGTTCAAGCTTGTCGTCATGTATGCTTTAGGCGTCTGGGGGCAAGCGGCTCCGTCCAACATCTCCATCTTGTTGACTTTACAAAACAAATTACTACGAATGATTGTGAATTCTCCGTGGTTCGTGCGGAACGAAGCCATCCGCAAAGATTTGAAGCTGCCTTCCATTCAGCAGTCCATTCAGTAGAGGAACCGGCAAGTTTTCGATTGCGGGGAAGCTCACGATAATCCGTTAGTCACGGAAGCTATATATTACGCTGTAGACGACACCTCCTGATATAGAATGCCCCGACACTCTGTTGAATGAGGCCCTCATGTCCTCCGTTAAAAGATGAATAATATCTTCATCCATCTCACCACATTCAGGTATGGGTATACCGCGAAGGGTGTTACTGATGTATGAGGACATTCATGCCGCCATCACAAAATCAGTTAGGACTCATTTGTTTCTCTGACAAAAGCCAGTTGAAAGGGTGAGGGAGCTAGGCTCCAACGCGAATGAAATCAGGATGACGAACACTATCTGTATAACTGTATCTGTAGACTAGGGAGGGTGAGTGTAGGCCCACAGCAAACCCATTGTACATCTTCCCGAGGAGTTGTCCTCCTAGGTCATCGTAAATCCTGTCTTTTCCAGGAAGGTGCCTTTTTATATCGGCAGGTGTAGGCCAAGACTCGCCAAACACACACGATAACTCCGGATACTCGCATAAGACATACCTGACAGTTTCATCTTCCTGTTCATACATCCTGCATGTATGTCCACTAGCCCCATAATATACAGGTGTTTCCTTAGTTGACAATGGCCAGTCAGTGTGTAAATATGTGAAATGCCACTTGACTGTGCACAAGAAGAAAAATATTGAGAAGTCCATTCACGGTTTTTAAATTGCCATTAACCTATTGGTTACTATTCAGGAACATCCTATTTATCATCATTATTACCCCTTAGTTTACTCGAACATAAAACACAGTTGAAATGACTAAGTGAGTGTACATGTGACAATTCAGGCGATGCCGATGATGCTCCATCAGAGGGTGTTGTAGAGCCCTTGAAATTAAGTGGCATAACGCTAAACTGGTGATGAAGTGTTTGAACTCGAATGAATGTTGGCTAAACAAAAAACTTCGCTATGAGTATTTAACACCCTTATTCATTGAAGTGTCTTCATAAATTATACAGTAGCATTTTGAGAGGGCATGATCGAATGAGAAATGGTATCAATACCATTATTTTCTTCAAATTGATAAAATGATGGAAACATTGAATGCTAGTTCACCAAAAGAAAGTTTCACAGCGATAAAACTCTTCTTTCCTGATAGCTATGGGCTAAAGAATGTAAACTTTCAACGCCCGGAGACAACTGTGTGAAAGTTATTTTACGGTTTTTTTGGTCGTGGTCTGCAAGTTTTTATTTCTGACGCTTCGTCTAGTACTACGGTAGCTATTATCAAAGGGCAGGTACCTAGATTTTGTTAATGTTATTTGCCTCTTCTTTTCTATTGGAATTATCACTGTGTTATCGAATTTTTGTTGCCTCTCTATACACACTTGGATATAATAATAATAATAAATTGTATTGTCCTAGACTACAGAATATAACAATGAAATTAGTAACCCGGCAAAAGGCAGAGTTCGGTCTTGACGGTAAGGTGAGTTACGAAAAGACGCGCTCTTCCACTCAACCAGAAAACAAATAATTTTACAAAAGTTTCCCCAGACCATACAGGGAAACTCAGAGTTTTATGCAAGATACGGAATCCTTGTTCACCAAAAGTATTTGAAGCTTTAATAACTTCTAATTATTATATGCGAGCGCTTTCGATAGCAGGCTGGCCTATCATCTGCATGGCTCTATTCAAACTGAACGTTGTATCATCTTGTTTGTTCTTTTTCACGGTTAGAACGCCTTAGTGCAGGTATTTGTCCTCTCCTTTCATCCGGATGTCTCTTTGAATTTGCCTGTACTTTGATTACATCAGGTAATACATATTCTTTGTGTTGGTGTTTCTCTAGGTTCATTATTCCGAGGAATGTGTATGGTTTTGTGGAGTATATTGAATGTTAGGTATTGTTGTGTTTTGTATGTGTTCCTCGATAAGTGAATTATGACTTTTGAATTTATGGATGTCTGGGTTTTCCCAGATGTCCATACCGTTTCCTTTATTGACTTGTTTTATGAGTTTGATGTTTTCTGGTTGGGGAAAGTTATGTTTGTTTTGTATGGCGTGTATTGCCAGGTTTGATTTATATGTTATTTGGTTTATGTATGCCTTTTTGTGCTAGTAGTACCTTTGGATCAGTTTTTTCTTGGTTTCGCCGATATAGAATTTGTTGCAGTCCGAGCATTGTATGCTGTATACTCCGTTTAGGTTTTGTTGCTGCGATCTGAATTTTTGTGTATGGGTATTACCTTTCCTATTTTTAAGACACTACGGAAAAGTACAAGTTTCAAAACTCAGATTGGTGAGATGAGCTAAAACGTCACAGATGGATTCTTCAACAGCTCTCAAAATGTTTACACTTATGTTGTCATCACCAACACTTTTTTTATTTTTTAAATCTGATATGACCTTATCAACCTCTTCCGAGGTTACATAGGTGAAGTAGAAGCTATGATCTACAGTAGTAGTTGATGTACATTGTACTGACATGTCATTACCGAATTTATCATTCAATTTCTTGTGTGTTATAGAACTGAAGTGAGCAGCAAAATAGTCTGCAATTTCTTCAGGCTGATCAATTTTTTTGTCTCCTACTTTCAATGATATTCTATTGGATTGTTTATTTTTTCCTAGTTCTTTATTAACAATTTGCCAGAGGGTTTTCTGTTTATTTTCACTGTTCCTTATAATCTCATAGTTATAGTTCTTTTTTGCTTCAGTTATCAATTTCTTATAGCTTTTTTTCTTATTACTGTAATTTTGCCATTTGTCATAATCGTTTAGGTTTTTTATCGAGTTGAACATATTTTTTAAAGTTTTACTTTCCTCTTTAATTCTTTTTGTTACCCACCCTTTTAGTTGCACCCTAGTTTGCTGTCTCATTCTTTGCAGGCAATTTGATTCAACTGCAAAGTTCAAATTGATAAGAAAATGTTTCATCGCTGATTAATGTCATGTCCGGATTCATAGACTTTATCAAAGCCCATATTAAAAAATGTGTTGTTTCGTCATGCTCAAGTTGTAATCTGATACAACGTTTTTGAATTCCCAGCTTCTACTTACCTTGTGGGAAATATACGTTGGCCCTATTTTTATTTCACATATTTTTTTTAGTCTAAGAGAGCAACGTTTTCGAGGAAGAATTAAAAAAACTGGTTCTTATAATATAATATTATTGGAAAAGAAAGATGAAGAATTCTGTACTGACACCTTTCGGATATAATCCAACGCCCTTCGTGTTAACAGCCAGAGGAATGGTTTTTTGATAGGTGTCAGTCCATTAACCTACAGTGTTCATAAATTCAGACTGGCTAGAAAAATTGCTTTTTTAGATAATTTCAGTAAGGTTTTGGCTTTCTATTTCTTCATCTTGATACAAAAAATGTGGGAATCTTCCTATACGTAACAACCAATCCAGAAATTTACACAGTCACCGTAGAGTTTCCATTGGGATCTTCTGACCACACACTTATTACAGTGTTGAATGAATTACCGATGAATTTTGGGAACAATCTAAGACGCGCAAAGTTTGACATTACAGATCAGCTGAATGGAAGGATCTTCAAGACCATTTCCGATATTTCCGCTGGCTAGATGTTTGTTTTAGCTCTAAAGATCCATCAACTTGTGCTTCTGAAGTTACGGAAGTGATTCTATCATACATGGATGCATATATATTTCAATGAAACGAACTTCTAACGGCAAACCTCGGTTCAACAAAAATTGCGAGCAAGCTGTCGTCTCCAAAAATCTCGCTACCGGCAGTGAGGCAAAAATCCCAGTGCGGAAAACCGAACTAGGTTTGTTAATGCTCGCAACAACTGCAAACTTAAGATAAATGAAAGCAAAGAACTTAACAATCAGAGATTTAGGGATAAACTGTTGCCAATCCCAAGGGGTCTAGATCCTTCTGATCGGTAGATAAAGCTGTTGATCAGAATTTTACAAAATCCACAATTCCACCACTAATACAAGCGGATGGTTGAATTGCAACAACCGCCATAGAAAAAGCAAATATACTAGCCGAACAATTCGCTCCCCACTCCACAGTCGATTTTCTGCGAAAGCCACCACCCACTATTCCCACACTAGAATCCAAAATGCCGGAAATTACTTTTCGACAGCGTCTAGTCAGTCGAATTTTGAAACAGCTTAATATCAACAAGGCGTCTGGCCCTGAAAGTGCCCGCCATCGTGCTTAAAAAGTACGCAAATGAACTCGCACCAGTATTTTGCAGACTTTTCAACTTGTCTAACAAGAAACGGGTTTTTCCTTCTTGTTGTAAGATTGCTCGCGTTCAGCCTATTCCCAAAAAGGGCAAGAAAAATCCTTCAAATAAGTATAGATCAGTCGCTTCGCTATCAGTGATATCAAAAATCAAAAAGAAAGTCGTAAACCAGCATATCCTCAAATATTTGGAAGTCTTCAACATCTTGAGCGATCATCAATGTGGATTTCGGAAATAAAGATCAACAGGCGACCTTCTATCGTATATCACCCATATTTGGCATAACGCAATCGAGAAATATGGAAAATCATGAGCTGTTACGCTTGATATTTTTAAGACCTTTGACCGTGTGCAGCATGAGGGTTTCCTAGCCAAACTTCGATACTATGGCTTGTCGGATCATTTCTGTGTGTAACTCTTCAGCTACCTGACAAAACGTTCCCTGCAAGTGGTCGTCGATTGATATCTCTCGAATACTTTCTCACCATCAACGCTTGTGTCCCTCAGGGACCCTTATTGTTTCCAACCCACTTTTTATTGTATATCAACGACTTGGAATAAACCAAGAATCCAATATATTGCTTTGCTGACGACAGCACACTTGTCTCGTCATTCCATTTGGATTCCAGGACATCGACTGCTGAGGCACATCTTCAAGGCAGGTTCAATTCAATTCAATGCCACAAAAACCCAGGCATCGGTTTTCCTCAAGAAGATGAACCCGACACGGGTATAATAATGTCAAGTCAGACAATCCCGCTTTCTGCTTCGATAACTTTGTTGGAGGTTTGAATGGACACCAATATGCCTTGGCACAATCATGTCGCTGGAATTACAAAGGATGCTTCTCGAAAGCTTGGAACGCTGTTTCGAACCAGAAAACTATACACACCTCAGCAACTTTTGATGCTTTATAATGCTGGAGATTTGTCTCTCTTCTATCGTCGTTTTGACGTTCAACTCAATACACCTCGAAGTTCACTGTTCAAGAACTCTTTCTTCTGGAGAACTTCGTTCATGTGGAATAAACTTCCTGAGAATGTTCTTTACAATTGATTTAATCTCCAGCGATTCAAATCCAATGTGAATCGCTACTTTCGCACAGCCACCACTCTGAGACCGCACTAAGAATTTACATTTAAACTCGAAGTTTAAATCACTTAAAAAAGCTACTGTGCTAGCGAACTATTGTGCTAGTGATATATTTTTTAAAATAAAGTTTGTGAAGATCAAATCGTGAGGTGTATTTTTTGAAATTACTATGGATCTTCATCACGTTACAACCGATTCAATCAGATCATTTTAGTATGTCTGTTATTTTGATATTATTCTATTTATACATAAATAGGTGCAAAATTAATTTGCCAGGCGCTAAGTCGGTTGTTTAGTCAACATCAAGATTAATTTAATGTAAAAATAATATGTAGTTATCCAAGTTTCAATAAGTGTTACTCCTACCGCGCTGAATATAATACAGTAATTCGGACCATTATATAATCGTTATCATGAGAAGAACATGAAAAAGCTGATATTTGGATAGTTCATCATATTTGCCTCATACATTTTGACGCACACGTTGTTGTACGATGCTCAGAGTCCGATATTTTAATTGAACTTCTCGGCAACGTAAATCACCTAGGGTGCAGGAAATCATGAACGTATGATAAACGTCAATGAATCGAGAGCTCTACCATGCTTCCATGTGCGCGAAGAGACTGGAAGAATCAAACCTCATACGCAAGTCAATAAAAATATTCTCGGACAGTCAAGCGGCGTTGGAAGCTCTTGGCTCCTAACGAGCAACGTCTAAATTGATAGCAAATTGCCAAAAATAATCCTCCTCGATAGGAAGACTCGATTAGCAGACTGTCTCAGGTCTGGATTTCTCCTTGCAGAGGAGGGTGCTGCAAGCAGCTTCATCGGTCCAGAACCTGTCATTGGTATCGCTTTAGACTTTCCCACACAAACATTGAACACCTGAATGTCCAGCAGATCTATGGACTTCTGGTAGACTCTTTCAGGATTAGCTCACACCAAAGCGTGTATTCATCCATCGAACCTTGATACCGAACAATAGTTGGACAACAGTAGGGATGAACTACGATGTCTAAGAGACCTTCTCATAGGTCACTGTCATCTGAATGATCATATGCAGAGACTTGGTTTGTCGGAAGACAGTGTGTGTCACCCCTGTTTGGAAAATGATGAAACAGCAGAGCACATACTTTGTGCCTGCCCCGCTGGGGACCGAATCAGGTTTTTAGAGTTCGGCAGAGCGGTACTCTTACCATCTGACATGAAAGACCACTCACTATACAAACTAATCGGCTTCGTTAAGAAGCTGGGTTTATTTGGTCTAGTGTGAATAGGTGTAAAAACAATCTGTTTATAATCTGTTTTCCCGTCAACCATCTCAAAAGTCGAAACTTGTGTGCGAGCTAAGGATCAACAAAGTCTTATCTTTTAATATTTCAACATTTATAGTTGATGAAGGAATATACGAGAGTTTCTACAGAAAAACTAAATGGCATACATTAATGTCGCTCTCACCTAATGAAAATGATTTGTATAGATATCGATTCAGTTTCAAAGAATAACATTCAAAGGATGTACTTCGAAGTATGACAATACTGACAGGTGAACTTCATATTGTGAATACTTATATAATTCTTTATTCCAAATTCCATTTGTGTTCTGTAAAATTATCCTAAGAAAGTAATAGATTAGTGATTCTTATAATTAGTTTGCGTTTACTCGTCGAAGTGGGTGGACGTGTAATTGGATGCGGCTGTTCTCATCGACGAGGGACCGGAAGGTCACGCCGTCACAGCACGTGCAAGCACTTTAAGTTTATTTGTGTAGTGATACTTTTATCTGTAGTGTATGTCTGCCGTCGAAAGAAGTGCTATCAATTTACGAAAATTCATGAAGCTTTAAAAAGTGCAGTACTCGTATTGCATATAGCAGGACTTCTGTACTCCTACGAGTAGGCATGAGTTTCTGTGCTTAAAAGGAAGCAAAAGCCAACACAGAGAGAGAAAACTCTTCGAATGATAGATTGCATAACTCAAGCATATTTTTTAGAAAATTTGCCGCTCTTGTAAAACGTATAGATGCTGAACATGAACTAAATGAGGATTTCATTTGATATTAACGACAAACTTTTCATATTGTCTACCCTCTCTAATGGTCCTGATAGTATGTAGGTACTTCCTTACTACAGAATTACTTTGGGAAAAACAACGCGTTTTTTTGTTCAAAGTTAGCTTTATTCATCAATGTTATATCCGTGAAGAGTCACACAATCACAATAAGATTCACAATAATATTCACTGTTGATGGTATTTCCCTCCTCAAGATACTCGATGAATATTAAACTACGCAGATCTCAAAATAACGAGGCCATACCCTTTCCAGCTAATTGTTGTGCTTTCGGGCGCTTTAAACGAGGTTCACGAGTTGCTCTCCACTCAGATAACGATCGTTTTGATTCCGGAGTGAAGTGATGGATCCATTTTTCAATCAATATCAGATATCGAAGCAAAAGTTCCAGTTTGTTATGTTGAAACATAGTCAAACGCTGTTCAGAATCATCAAGACGTTCATGTTTTTGGTCAACATTGAGCTGGCATGGCATCCACTTTGAACAGAGCTTTCTCATAGTCAAATGCTTATGCAATATAAAGCCAAAACGGTTTTTTTTATATCTTTACAATGTCAGCGAATGCACGCAATTTTACTTTTTGATCATTCAAAACGATTTTGTGGATTTTTTTATGTTTTTTAATGTTACTGCCTCATTTGGACGTCCACTGCGTTCTGCATCATCGGTCTCTCTACGACCATATTCGAACGCAGTTACGTTGGGAATTGAGACAAGCAAAAAGGTTAGGGGCAACAGTGAACAAGTGAAATAATTGTAAAGTGTAATTGAATTAAGTGTAAGTTGTAACCTGAGTTACTTAATAAGTTGTTACCACTCATTTATCATTAAGAACCCAAATAGGCGTAACAATACTTCTGAAGTTTCACTGCAAAATTTAAACTAAATTTTTTCTAAGATGTGGAAACTTCATATTTGAAAAATTTTAAATCTCTCTGGTGCACCAGATTACAGTTTTTTTGCTTGTTATCGATGGAGATTGAAATGTTTTCTATCTGTACCCCTTAAAATATTTATATGATTTGTAAGCATCGTATGCGTAGAGCAATCCTAACACAGAACCAATCATCTGAAACAAGAAACAAACATAGATTACATAAGAATAATGAAATAATAATTTTTAACTGAAAATATATTGGTTTTTTGAATATGAGTTTTCTAAATCCTAAATACAAATGGTCTTATAATTTTCTATTCCATTATTTCAGAAATTCTCTTCCGGTTTTTCAATAATAATTAAAGCAGGGGAGATCGAGGTTGCAAATTTCAAAAAAACATGAAGTTGTTGTATGAAAATGAAGGATTTCATTTTGAAAATGTGCAAATATTGAACCAATGCCTTCCGTTTTTTGTAATATTAGAGTCACTTCTACATTGGATTCTTCCAATCTCTCCACGCACTATTCGAAAGCATAGCTTTCCGCTTGCGAAACAGTCGCATAGTTCCCTAGGCAGGTTGATATCGCTGTCCTGGGTTTGCGACCGAAAACACCTGCACCAGAACTTGAAGGTGTTTTTTAACCATCTGTCAACCAACAACCATCTGCTCTTAATATTTTCTTCTTCCGGAGGATCCAGTTCTCTCTTGTCGGGAACAGTACTGTATAAGACAGTTCTTAGTTGACATATAGAGGCATAATCTCAGAGGTCATTTCCAGAATGCTGTGACTTCTAGTGTCAATCAGCAGTCTATTGTACTCTGCATTGTGCATGTGCACAAGTCTATATGCAAATCATCTAGTTTCTCTCTCTCTCCAGAAATATGTGGAAAGGAGGTAGTTCTAGAAAGATCTCCATGGTCGCTGATGGTGTGGTACTGATGGCACCACAGATGGCCAGACAAGACTGTCCCTGTGAGCCAAAGAGCTTCGCCTGAGCCGTTTTCTTTGAAGCCTTCGGCCACTAGGCAATTGCTCCACAAATGATCATCGGTCTGACAATCATCACATAAATCCAGTGGATATGTTTGGGACCTAAGCCCCAAGTTTTACCTCAAATCCTTCGACATATCCAATAGGGACAGTCTGGCTTTGTGTAAAACTTTTTCTAAGTTAGCGTTCCAGGTGAGTTTAAAAAAAATCTGTTTAAAATCTGTTTTTCAGTCAATCGAAGACAATGGCAAAATATTTCACCTCTGTTCCAAATGGAATGACCTCACCATTTAGGGCAAGTTGCGTTAAATAGTCCAATTTTCTCCTCCTGGCGAATGGGATTATCACAGTTTTGCTGAGATTGAAAAGACATCTCCTGCTTCTGGCACCAACTGTGAACAACGATCATCGTACTTTGGAGGATATTACAAGCTACGTAGCGGACGTAGATCTTGCCAAGATAATACGGTCATCTGCATATTTGTATGCGAAACACGTGTTGCGTTTTTGTAAAACTGTTCAGTGAAAATCTCACAATGAAGTGTTTCTTGAATGCTGCTTTTTTGGCATCAAATGGAGATTCAATTTGATCATATAATTTTCATTTGTTGTCGAATTCTGAAGTTGTTCATTATTCTACGCTGACAATTGTTTTGAGGTAATACTGGAATGTTAGTTGAACCTGATTGCTTACCATATTGTCCTGAAATTTTTTATTTGACAGAGCTTGAAATGCACTACTAGCTTCTGACATAAGATATGTCATAAGATGGAACAAAATGTTCTCCTGTAAATATATCGAGGTTGTAGGACAATATTCCAGAATGTTTGAATGCGAGCAAAATACTTGCAGAGGTTGCTGTGAAAGGCCATAACGTTTCAACAATTCCAAGAATTTTGTAGATTGACATAGTTTTGCCGGTGTTGTGAAGCCCAAATATACTATTTTTGGCGAAACACGTGTCGCGTTTTTGCAAACTTTCAAGTGGAAATCTCACAATGAAGTGTGTTTTTTAATACATTATAATGGATTTTCATCTGTTATCGGTCAGTTCTACCATATTTTTCAACACACTTGTGACTCCAGTGTTGTCCAGGTTCCAGATTTTGGGTGGTATCAATTAAAATGTCAGTAGTTTCAGTAATATTAGTTAAAAAAAAAACAATTTTATTATGTCTGTTGAATTCAGATGCACTTTTGGTTTTAGTTGCTTCTGAGGTTCTCATCGATGAAATAGGATTCCTCTTCATAAATCAAGTAGACCAGTTCGCTTCAGTTAATAGATTCTTGTGTCATGAAGGAGGATCACTATGATTTAGAATAGTCAGAAATATATGGAACGCCGTTTTACTTTTTATTGTCACAAATATAATCTCCTCAATTTATTCACCTAACAATTTATTTGTTTGAATTTAATGTATTCATGCTTCAAGTTATTTCATTAGTCTTTTTTATTCAAATAACAATTTTATTCATGTAACATTTTAAATCAAGTGTCA
>WOGP01004492.1:0-13977 GCA_015342065.1 Leptinotarsa undecemlineata
GTATTTCAAACATTCGTTGTGGAATAAAAATCAGATATCATTCACATGAGTTCTACTTTAAATGAATGCTAACAAATTGCACTTACATGGAACACTGCCATCCTCACTGGTGTACATATATGTTTCATCTTAAGACACTTGTCCTAAGGCTCGTCAGTACCAAATTGAATAACATTATAGAAAATACACACAATCCTTTCATGAATTACGATTTTTAACGTAATAAGTTTGATCAGCTTATGTCATCGATGACATCGTAATGACATACATTCATCTATTTGTTTTTTTTTTATGTTTTCACATGAATAGAAAAACATACTGAAAAAAGGTTTTCAATAAATAGAAACTGATAGGAATTGAATAAATGAATACATATTCATCTTCAATTAATTTTTTGTATTTTTCAGGACTATGGCGACAAACTGCTTGCTTTGACCAAAATATGGCACGATAAATGCGTGGTTATTACTGGAGTAACTCAGGCACAAATAGACAAATTGAAAAATGGACAGTTTGATGTCAACGAGAATGCGAAGGTAGGGCAAATATTTCAACTGATATATTTGAAATGTATTCATTTATTTTCGTATTTTTCACGTTGATCGTTCAAAGTGAAATTTTTTCCATTTACTTATCCAATAATCTGGATGATGAGAAGGAAGTTGCAATACTGTATAATGTTACTTGAATTGAATTGGTGAAAATATCTGAGAAAAGTCGAATAAAATTCTGACTTCCTTCACAATATTTCTCATACACATATACCGTGTTCCCCATAAATAATTCTCATTTTTTACAGAGATACATATTATGCTTATGGATGGTCTCGGATTTGGTGAGTGAACTATATCAAAAAACTGACGTCTCAGACTCAACTCATTAATTTTTTTTTAATATTCGCTTGTTTCTATAGCAACTTTTCTCACTAATAAAATATTTCAGTTCACTAAACCATCAACATCATCGATTGACGACAATAATTTTTCAGCTAAGACCTGACTTCACCATAAACATTCCATTAATGAAGGAAATGATGCCAAAAAAACTGGTGGGACTAACACAAAAGTACCTGGGATGTATGAGTGATATCACTTCTGGTAAGAGTTCAGAAAATATCAAGAACAATTATAAACGAATTGAAAATATTCAATATGTGTATTCAAATGAACCTGATTCAAATGATAAATAATTCCTTCATTTCTCGTCAAATACAGGCATGGCAGATATTGTGGTATTAGGTTGGTGCTATTCATTTTTCCCATTCATTTCCACCATTTTACTATATGGTTTTTCTCTAAAGATTCAATTTGAACAAAGTACTGCCAAAACAGACCAATAAGTTATCCAGGCAATGATAGTGTCAATGATGAACGCACTGTTCGACGTTGTTTTGCAAAATTTCCTTCCAGAGATTTCGGGCTCGAAGATGAGCCCTGGAGTGGTACACCTGCAGTAATTTAGGATGTGAATTTTGAGGAACCTCGCTCATCAAAAACTATGCGTGGTATGGCATAACAATTGGATATCAGCTCTCATGCGATTTTTGATAGTTCAAAACGTATTAGAGAGGTCATTAAGTCCGAAAAGTGGGTGCCTCATAAATTCAACGGTCGACAAAAATCTACGTTACGGAGTCTGTTCTTCAAATCGATCTTTTTTTGCATCGGTCGTGCACTTGTGATGAAAGTCGATTATCTCTGACAAGAAAAGCCGTTCAGGATATAGGTTGGGCTACAATGAGCCACATAGGCACTTCTCAAAGTCAAAAACTCTTCAAAAAGGCCATAGTTACTGTATGGGGATCAGCAGCTAGTGTGATTAACTATTACGTTCTGTAACCTGTTCAAACCGTCACAACAGTATTCTATTGTGAGTAAATCGAAGAATATACCGGAAATTGTGTCAATAGCAGCAGCCAGCACTGTTGTACGGAAGAGATTGAATCATATTGCACAATAACGCCTCTCCACATGTTCCACAAATCACCGTTTGAAAATTAAACGAATTGAGCTTCAAAACTCTGCCTCAGCCACTATACGTCCCAGATCTCTTTCCAATCGACTACCATTTTTTCAAGAACTTTGATTACTTTCTCATGGCTATCCCCAGCACCTAATTTTTGATGCTGACGGAATTATTCGACTTGTGTTACTTTGACGACTCTTCTTGATAGGAAGACTCAACAGATCGTCTCTAGTCTAGATTCCTGTCATACTGGCCTAGAAGACAATGATGCTGCTGACTCTCCTGCAAAGAAGGGTGCTGTAAGCAGCTTCATCGGACCAGAACCTGTCATTGGCATCGCTTTAGGCTTTGTTATAGAAACATTGAACACCTGGATGGCAAGAAGATTTATGGACTAACGGCAGAATCTTTCAGGATTGGCTCACTTCAAGGCGTTTACTCACCCTTCGAATCTTGATACCATACAGTTGTTGGACTACAGTAGAGATGGAATACGATGTCTAACAGGCCTTCTTTGTTATTGTCATTTGAATCATCATATTCAGAGACCAAATCAGGTTTTGAAAATTCGCCAGAGGTATAGTCTTATCACCTGACCTTAAAGACCCCTCATCTTACAAAACAAATAGGCTTCGTTGAGAAGTTGGGTTCATTTGGTGGAGTTTGAATAGCTGTCAGCTACAATAAAACCTTGCGGGTTGTGGTTGAGGGTCAAATAGACCCACCTACTTTGGACCTTACCTAACCTAACCTAGTCTAGCAGATGCTTCTCTTTCATGTAGTTACATGGCCACGCTGAAATCAATCGAGTATATCACTTACATATAGGTATAACAGTAGTATTCCAGAGATTCTATTGACTTTAACGCGGTTCGACTGAACCTATGACCCCTTTATCTGAGAGAAAGATTGTTAACTAGTAACAGATTAATACCTTGAAGAAACCTCTAAACCATACCACGTACCAGTACTCCAATAGGAATTGAAACGAACTTGGAGCTACTACCACGCTAGATACAAGATATTACCCGAAAGGGTTGTTGTTTCTCAGTAGACATTCACCACATCCTACTGTGTAGGTACGTTGGATAATATGAATGATTCGATATTCCATTTCGAAAAATTATCTATCCTCTCCTACTTATGTAGGTCTCCACGATACAGTCTTCAGACTTGTTTTGATTTCAATTATAGTATTGGTGAATAGAATATTTCTTCCCGCTTTGAAATTGTTTCAGATATAGCTTACTTGTCAAGAATCATTTCTCTAGAAGAGGGAAAACGCGTAGGAGACATTTGAGTCTCAGGCATACTGCTGTTTGGATCGGATCTTTGCTGCACTGATGACAGTGCAGGAAAAATCCGAATGATCTATTCGATTGATTTCAGCGTGGTTTTGCTACTGCTGGTTGAACGAGAAACATCTGCAAGACTAACTTCTGTTCAGCTTGGTATTGACTGTGGAATTGTTTGTTTTTTGGCATGCACTCACAAAAATCTACTGTGTAGGTACGTTGGGACAGATAAATGTTTTGACATTTCATTTCGAAAAATGGATTTTCTCATAACATTTTATGTACTTACCAAATGGAGTTCATACAAGATATCTTATTGTTTAGTTTTTTATCTATTTGTTTCACTAGATGCACATTTTTTTCAGCTGGTACTGAACCGTATGAGAAAACTTTTGGAATAGCGAAATGTATCTACAATGCAAGTCCTGAAGTAAGTATTACCTTTCGAATCCCAACTTTTTTCAAGTATCTAATCAAAATCTAATCAGAATATCCTGAAACATTTAGAAATTTTATGGACTGTTAAAAAATAGTTGAAACATTCTGAAACATCTTCAAACATCCCAGATCATTAGGAAATTATTAGGGGAGAAATTTTTCGTTTTCACTCGCTCTTATTTATAGAGTCCACAATATTGGGGAGTATTCAAAAAAAATCCATTGTTATGTCAGAATATCCTGAAACATTTAGAAATATTATGAAAAGTTTGAAAATAGTCTGGAATATTCTGAAACACCTTCAAACATTCCAGATCATTGGTAATTATCAGGGGAGCTTCTTATAACTTATCCGTACAGAAATTTTTCGTTTTCACTCGTTACGCATGCGTTTGAAGGTGAAGAAGCTTCAAGTTTTGCCCTCTGGAAACTTCTGGAGTACTTAAAACATTCCAGATTATTCTAAAACATTCCACAACTTCGCGAGACACTTTGGAATATCTTGAACTATTCTGAAATGAGGCGTAATGTTTAGCCATGACATGAAACATTCAAAAACACCCCGAGACATCCCAAATCAACCTGTAAAATCCAGGAATCACATATTGTGGTAGCCCTTTGTTTCATATCCATGAAAAACATCACCATTTGAAAAGTGTCAGTCCTCTAAAAAAATCTTAAGCAGTCGAGAATAATCAAGAGTATTCGAAAGCATTCCATAACATTCTAGAAGATCCAAGAGCATTCCGGAATGTTCGAAAACAGTCTGAAACGTTCAGAAATATCCTGGAATATCCCATATTTTGTTCTGGAACATTTTGAACCATTCTCAGCCTTTTTTGTATGAGTGAACGTATACGGAGTAAGAACCACCAACCTTTAATGATTTGAATTTTATTTTCTCATCCTTATTATGACGCAATCTCGTGTGAAGTTTGAATGGAGCCAAATGCCTCAGCTAGTCACTGATAATAATAACCTTGGATATATTTCACTCGAATAAAAGTATGTCTACAACAGCCAATTCTACTTTTGGTTCATATTCCTGAAGATGACACAAAAAATATGACCTCATCACATCAGTTTTTCATGCAGCTTGAATTTTTCTTGTGTTATAGTTTCGATTTTGTGAAACCTCCTGCGTTAGCATTTTGAATTGTTATTAAGAACGATTATTGTGTGCAATGTAAGCTGTCCTCTAAAAGACAGACGCAGTTTTTTTGTAGAACTATTGAAAAAGACAAAATGTAGTGACTTGTTTTGTTATATCTTGGAAAAATTAGGCAACCTTCCACACATAAATCTTCTTGTTGAATGACCCCGTTTCTCTTGTGGAAAATGGAAATTCGCTTAGTAGATTTTGAATTAATCATTAATATATATTCATAATGGCAATTAAAAATACAAATATTCCTTAAGGGTGTTGAATTGACTTGACACATATATGAAGAGGAACATTTCATCTAGATCATATGTTTGAATTAAATATTTATCGCAATAATTCCATTTCAGGACTTTCCTATGTTCTGAATAGTTAGCAGTCATGGAATGGATTCGAAAAACTGATATCCGACATTTCATCAGTGAGAAAAATATGTTTTCTGAGTTCATTAAACGTTTCTTGTTGTTAATAATTTGAGTTTCATTTATAAATTCCAATTGTGAAATAAAAATATACCACTTTCAATTGAAATAAATCAATGATTCTGGGGAAACAGGTAGATTTTGAAAAAACAACCACCATACAATATCACTTCTAGAAAAACTGTTAATTTATAAATATGTTGATGATTAATATTTTTTTCCAGAAGTTAGATGAGTTCAATTCTGACAAAACAAGTTCATCTTTCGAAAATAATTACAATACACTATTACTCTTGAAAACAGGTTATTTATAAATATAACATTACACATTTTCGTGAGAAAGACTCAGTGACATGAGTTCTCATTCGGAATTTTACAGGAGAGTAATATTTCAAAAAGTTTCGTGAACATTGAATGCATATTTTACAGAAAAATATCGTTCGTTGAATGAATATTCGTTACCTTCTTGAAGACGTCAAATCATTATTTCCTTTGAAAATTGAAAAAAAAACGCTCAAAATTTTTTTTTTGACAAATTTATAGACTTGTGACATTTTTATTGACCTAGTTTTTTGTTAAATCAATTGATTTTCTATTAATTAATGGATTAATAAATGAACAAAAGCTTGAAATAATTATATTTTTACTTGCAAAGTTGAATTAATTAAAAGAAATATAATTTATGTTTCATACATTTCTACAATATTTATTTACGTAATGTTGTAATCAATTATAAAAGCATATTGAAAAAATGCTGATACTGAGAAACTATTTTGGAATTGAGTAACGACAGGCAATCATTTTTTTTCTTTCATTAATTTGCAATTTTTCTTGTATATCTTCTCAGATTTATTTCAAAGGTCCAGTTCTGTTTCGCTTAAGTACAACCTCAATGAAGCTCTCATCAATGTAAGAATACCTAAATTTGAAAGTAAATGGAGTTTCCTTCCCATATTTCATGATTTCTATTTTATTTATTTGTATGCAAATATGCCAATATAGTTGTTTGAGTGTAGGTCTACGGTTTTGAAAGTCCTGATCAAAGATACGTATTGTTGGGGGATGTATGTAGGTCCACCCATTTTTGCTCTTCCTATTTCTTTTACTATCACAGAATGTACTGTGTTGTCTTCATTTTGCTTGTGCTAAAAATCTGAATAGACTGCAGTATTCCTCACATACCTGACTTTCTGAAAGTTTCAATCTGAATTTATTCCAGACACTCTCGAGATTTGTAATTATAAATTGACTTTAGCAGATTTTTGTAAAAAGTTGAATTTGTCATTGAAATAACACCTTCTGAATCAGAAAAAAATTATCGTTCGCTAAAATCAATACAGAAATGGCTTGAAACAAATTACTGATTAATGGGAAAGAAAGTTTTGGCTTTCTACTTCTCCATCTTGCTACAAAAGAAACAGTGGGAATCTACCAAAGAAAGGAAGAAAGCAATTCCAGGTAAAATTAGTAACTCTATACATGGATGTATCTTTCAGACACAAACTGAAAGAAAAAGCCCTCCCGAAACAGCTACTTTCATATAAACATTGAATTACACGAAAGAGAAATTCTTTCGAAACAAATACTTTCATATGAACACTGTATTATACAAAAAACATTTTTTCTCCACTCAGTTTGTATGCCAAACATTCGTTATGGAATTATTTCAGATATCATTCACAGGAGATCTACACAATAAATTGAATGAATTGTAAAATTTCACTTACATGGGACACTGTCATTCTCACTGGTAGACATCGATGTTTCGCCATATGACACTTGCCTAAGGACTCTTTCAGTACCATTCTGAATAATACAATAAAAAAAACGACAAAATTCATTCATGAAGTACGACTTTTCATGTCACGGAATAAGTTTCATTTACTGATGTCATCCATGACATCGTAATGACATTCATTCACTTATTTGATTAAATCCCAGCTAGAATGAATCTTGTTTATATTGAAAGGATTACATTTTTGGGTGTGATTAATTTTTGGGAAAGAAAGTTTTTGGCTTTCGTGTAATTCAATGTTTAAATGAAAGTAACTGTTTCAGGAGAGCCTTCTCTTTCAGTTTATGTCTGAAAGTTACTTCTCTGTATCATCTACACATTTTTGTATACAGTGTGTCAATTTTTAAACTTACAATGAACTGTATTTCACGAACAAAAGCTGATATCGGAAATGAGACCGTTTCTAGGATAGTAAGGGAGGGCGAAATGAAGTGACATGAAAGAGAACTCACCCCCATCTAGCCCCTAGGCCCCACCCACCAAAACTCAAAAAGTTTAAATTGCAAACCCCTACTTGTGATACATCATTGAAAGGACTATAAAATGCTATCGAAAGGTATGAATAATAATTGCACAGGGTGAAGCAATAATTATGGAACTTTGGCTCGAACGGAATATTCAATGAGGTTTTTGTTGAACTACAAATTTATTAAAAATGTCAATTAAGTAAATGTTCGAAGTAGGTTCCGTTGTTTTGCAAACAATAATACAGCCTATTGTAAAGGCTGCACGAACTTCAATATCAGCCGGCTTACTATGACTTTTTTATTTGTAATGCTATTTTTCGGACTATTATTTCAAATAATGAGTGTTTGTCGATACTTTTTTGTTAGATAAAAACTTAATTTTCATCATTTATACGCTCTATTCTGTCATTCAGCTCTAGTTGTCATGATGGTTCACAGTATAACTGAGAGGTTGGAGATAATTTTCAAATTTTCCACTCAGACCCAGTGTATTTTTATTACAGCACAAATATTTCATGAAAGGCATCCGGATAAAAATGTAAGTCACGTGTACATCCGCGATTTAGTTGAAAAGTGCAAAGAAACGGGATAAGTGTAAAATAAAAAAGGAATGTCCCAAGATTACTGAATGAAGCAACCCAAATTGAGGTCCTTGAAAATTTTGCAATGGAGCCTACTGCATCAACACTTCAAGTATCTGCAGTGACAGGAATGTCACATGATCAGGTAAGAAAGGTATTGAAATTACATAAGTTACACCCGTACAAAACACATATTCCTCAAAAACTAAGCGATGATGATCCAGACCGACAAATTGAGTTTTGTGAACTCATGAGTGAAAGAATTCGCCTTGAACCGAGATTGTTAAAAAATATTTGTTTCAGTGAAGAGTGTACTTTTATGCTGAATGTTAATGTAAATAAACAAAACTGTTGGTACTGAAGTGATGCAAACCCGCATTGATTCACACCCAATATCGTGAAAAACCGAATGTTTGGTCAAGAATATTAGACCATGATATAATTGGTCCCATGTTTATACCAGGCTATTCAAATGGCGACATTCATCTCGATATGATGGAAAACAATATCGAATCTTCAACTGTGCATGAATTAGAACCAAAGGGACGACCAAGGCAGCCTAGCTGTAGGCGGAGATTTGTTGTACTTCCAACAAGATTGAGCACCTCCTCACTAGGCAGCTTCAGTTAGGCACTGATTGGATACTGATTATCCCAACAAATAGAATGGAAGGAGAGGTCCCATTGAGTGGTCACCGAGGTTACCAGACTTGGCGCCACCTGACTTTTTTCTGTGGGATCATTTCACGTCAATTGTTCATAAAATTCAACCAGCATCACTTGGGGCATCGCGAGAAAGAATTACGCAAGCATGTCGCGCCATCACTAGAACAACATTTGCCAAAGTTCAAGCAGAATTTGAAAATAGGCCGTATTATTTTTCTAAGACAACGGAACTCACTTTCAACATTCACTTAATTGACATTTTTGATAAATTTGCAGTTCAACCTCATTAAATATTCCATTTAAGCCAAAATTCCTCAATTATTGCATCACCCTGTACAATTATTATTCATACCATTGGATAGCATTTTTATAATTATTTGTGGGTGGTGCCTAGGGGGTTGACGGGGGTCAGTTCTCTCTCATGTCACTTTAGTTTCCCCTTATTATCCTAGAAACAGTTTCAAGCATTTTTCGATATCAGCTTTCGTTCATGAGATATAGACCACTGAAAGTTTAAAAATTGACACACTATAGAGTTAGTTCTTGAAAAAATGTATTGCCTCCTTCCTTTCTTTGAAAGATTCCCACGTTTTCTTTTGTTTTGTATGAAGATGGCGAAGTAGAAAGTCAGAAACTGCCTTTTTTAAAAAAACTGGAGTACTCATTCTATGCAGTATGGTTTCTAGGTTTCAGCGATATAATACATTGAGTTTATGACACAATGTGAAAATAATGCGTTACCAATATAATCGGTTACCGTTTCTATAAGTACGTTAGAATTTATACATTGTGACAAAGTACGTTCTGCTGTTTTACGTTGATGAGCGATTATGATGTCTTACGTTGCTCTGCATTACGTATTTTATATATTACGATTATGATCTTGTAACGTTATGATGCATTGCATTTTTACTCTTTTTATGTCATGATGGAGTATACATTTTGATGAATTAAATGGACCCTATTGCTGTTAGGGAGATATTCAAATGAGAACGACAGATACACTCATTCTTATACAAGGTAATATCATAAAATTTTATATTTGAAAGTAATACTCACCAAAGAATAATTTTTTAGCATTTATTGAACTACTTTGGTACGTGTTCTGAAAAAAAAGAGAAAAATTATTATTCTCTCCTATCTATAATAAACATATCATTATATTCATTATCGTGCTCACTAATACACAGTTTTATGTTGATTTCCACCTCATACTCTAGAATTCACTGAAATAATTGAAACATGATATGATTGTCGACAGAGATAAATACAAAAAAGTATTATAATACGCTAATAAATGGGTTGATTTTGTACGATTCAGAACGAATAACATACTTCGTTGGTAATTAGTTACTGAATCTCATACAATATATAAGTTGAATACAGTTATGGGGTGTTTTCCAGTTGTAAACAGAAAAATGGTCGAAAACTGTTTTTGATAAATCTCATTTGTATGAAAAGTAGAAAAAAATCGCAATGAGTTTTTCATGTAAACTGTTATCGAGAATGATAATAATTGAAATATTCTTTTGTGATAATATTGTTCACAAAAACTGTGACGTCGCAAATTGGTTCAAATACAGCTGATACTGGTGATAAACAAGAAAAAAATAGAAAACTGATTCTGCTAGTGAAGATATACTCCATTTATCATTTTAAGACAGATCACAAGCAATACAGAAAAATTCGTGACGCGCTCTAACAGCGGTGCCTGTGTGAAAGTTGCGATCAACGTTGGATTTGAATCGCTGGAGATTAAATTCATTTGGAAAAACGTTCTCAGAAAGTTTATTCCACATCAATGTAGTTCTGAAGCAATGAAGTTAGGAGTGTTCTGAGTTGAACCTCTAAACGATAAGCAGCTACAATTCTTCACGTATTTCTGATATGTTCAATTGCCAAGTCACTTGAACACCTTCCGTGAAAGAATCTACAAAAGGGAGAAAAATCTCCAATCTTTTTTCGATATTTCAGATAATCATGGTTGCCAGTGATGTTCATGTCTCCAATCAGGTGTATGACTCTTTTTTGAAATGGAATCCAACAGCTTATGCTGTTGGATTCCAGGGGTATGCTAAGAGGATATGCTTAGAAGTAGTGCTCCATACATAAGAACAGTACTCCAAAGATGGTCTGATCTGGGCTTTATAAGGAATCACAATTTGATGAGGTCTGTACAGTTTCCTGGTTCAGAACAGTGTTGCAAGCTTTTGAGAAGCAGACTTTGCAATTCCAGCGACATGATTGTGCCGAGACATATTGGTGTTCATTTCAATCCCCAACAAACGTATCGAAGCAGACAGCGGATTTGTTTGTTCTGGCATTATTATATCCAGTTCTTTTTTGAAGAAAACCAATGCCTGAGTTTTCGTGACATTGAATTGAAACTGGTTGTTTTCACCCCACTTCGAAATGACCTCAAATTCCTAATAAGGATATGCAACCTCCTGCTGCCGGTGAAAAAATGCATCTACAGCCGATGTCCTGGAATCCAAATGGAATGATGACACAAGTGTGCTGTCGTCAGCAAAGCAATACTATATTGAAATTTTAAGGCCAAATAGCAACTTTGTATTGAAACTAGCCCCCGTTAACGATGTTAATGTCTTTGAACAGTGTGAAATACTTTTTTTTTCAATACTTTTCCACATTTGTTTGTATCAATATAGAGAAGTAGGAAGCTGAAACCCTTCTTTCATAAAAACCAATCTCTCCTGAAAATATGCTTCTTCCAATTTAAAAATGATGCATATATTGTCAATTGGGTTTTCATCAGTAAAGAGTGCTTTCAAATTCCTTCCCAACGTTTTGAGTTTTTCAAATGAACAAATAAACATTTCAAGAATGTTGCATTTTCAATAGGGAGTGAAAATAAAACGAGTGTTCAATTTTGAATTGAAAAATGTTTACCGACTTCAGTTAAAACAGGAACTATTGCATACTAGATCATACAAAAAACCTACTCCTTTCTATTCTCAGAATAATAGTCCTGCAATATGGCAAACTGTCTTTGTTCCCGTCAGTGATGCTAGGCTGAACCATGATGTACCACCCTAATTGTAGAACAAGCCTAAGTAACCGGTTGTGAAGGAATTTCCCCTTACAAAGACGACATGTGAGTTTTCGTCAGAAGACAGCATCAAAATCATTCATATGGATCCTCTATCGCGAAATGGAATAGTTTTTCTATCAGTGAGTGCTACGCAAATGAAAACTGTTGTTATGTTTCACGTTTCTGTTATAGTCTCAATTTGGAATAACTCATTCAGGGTTTCAACTAGAATACACTGTACAGTCGATGATTCGTGCCTATTACTCTCATCAGTTTCTTTGTAGCGTGTGATACTTGAGTAACTTGTGCTGACTTTTCGTCGTCTTCAATCCATAATGTCGAAAATTACTTCTCGATAACAGCTAGTCAGGCGAATTTTGAATTGTTGGAAGATTGTTCGCGTTCAGCTTATTGCCAAAAAGGACAAGGAAAATCTTACAAGTAACTATAGACCAGTCGCTTTGCTATAAGTGATATAAATAATAATGAAGAAAACTGTAAGCCACCATAATCTCAAATATCTGGAAGGCTTCGAATTTTTTGAGAAATCATCAATATGGCATTCGGAAACAAAGATCAACAGGCGACCTTTCATCATATATTACCCATATTTGTGATCGCAATCGAGGAATTCAGAGAATAGAAAGCTGTTGCGCTTGACGTTTCTATGGCCTTTGACCATGTGATGCATAGAGGTTTGCTGGCCAAGCTTTGATGCTTAAAAAAAAATTCCGAACCAGAAAACCGTACACACCTCAGCAACTCTTGATACTTTATGAAGCTCGAATTAGATCTTTTTTGCTGTATTGTTCACATTTATGGAACTACACTCCACCCCCTGAGGCTTTTGAATTCCATCCAGAAAAAAGCCATCAAAGGAATGTTATAAATTACATTTGAATTTTTTGTAGCTTCCGTTTTAACTTTCAATTCAGTATTCAATTTTTTTATACTTTCAATATTTTTTTGGCATATTTTGATCATTATGAAAAAGTTTTATGATATTTGACGATAAATTTCTAAGGTTAGGTATAGATTTATAAGAGAAATCGATAAGTGAACTATCATTACATACATTTATGTTGCTCAAAAGCTCTTGTCAATGAGCACCCCGTACAGAAAAAAATATTGGAAGACATAATTGAACAATAGAAAAGAACAGGAAACGATAAGAGATATGAAGACAAGTGAAACTACTGAAGATACATTGGGGACATTGAAAAATCATTCATTCATAATGATCTTTTGAAGACGCTAACGCGCCCATAGGCCGTAATTTTTTTTCAGGTTAGATTCATTTTACGCCAGAGGTTCCACGTTTTACTGGTTTTGAATTGTTTGCCTCTTCAATTGCAACTGCGGCAGTCATCTTCAGTGGCATACTCTTCTTGACGTATCCCTGATATCTGAAGAGTAGGGAGAGTGGGTGTAGGCCACATGTGACACAAGGAGTCGTCCTCCTAGGTCATCGTTCATCCTGTCTTTTCCAGGTGTAGGCCAAGACTCGCCAAAACACTCTATTCATCCGGTTCCTTGCCTTTATTCAAGGTGGAGCTCATGGCGCCCGCCGCAGGAAGTTTCCTTGCTGTTGAAAGTGATCTGCTATGTCAAGCCTCCTCCTCATACGTCTTCTTGACGTATTAACTAAAATCAAAGCTCACATTTCTGTCATGTCATTCATACTACTGAATTTTTGCGCACTTCCTGTAATGGCGGGTTCGCGCCTATTTTCCGCGTGATTTGGGTGACATGGCTTTCTTTTGATGCCTTTCAATGCTGTGTGCCAGATTTTTGGTGCATATGTTCCCGTTATCTTTCTGTTGAAACTCTCTTGTTGTTGGTGTATTTCTATGGCTTCTAAATACATTCTTGTGAATAATCATTCGATATCACTAGCCTCATGGACGTAGAAAAATAAATGGACATCCAACACAAAATATTTTGAAGCCACTCGGTTCAGTGGCGAGCGGGTTACGGGGAAGGAGGAATCTTGCGATATACTATGACATACCCTCCAACGACAGTGGCGCACGCAATGAATTCAATATGGGCAATGTGAACGAAAATATGCAAAATGTTATATACTTATGAAAACTTCAGAGATCTATTCATCAATTATTGTTAGAGATTATAGA
>WOGP01004494.1:0-13976 GCA_015342065.1 Leptinotarsa undecemlineata
TTTTTTTTTTTTTTTTTAGATTGTCCTTACAAATCACTAACCCACGGCCACGTTTCGGATCGTTTACAAAATGTTTCGGATAGACTTTTATTGTTGGATTACTTGTTAACGGAATTAATGGGGGCTCGAATACTGGCAGATAAGAGGCCGGAAAAAAAAATTGAGTTGAAACTTGTAAGTAGTAGGGTTGAAAAGAGTTTTCATTTAAATAACCTTATCATTACTTTTGCAGCAAGAAACTCCTGAAGGAAAGGACATGCGGTTAATATTACAAACTCTACGTTTCCCAAAGCCTCCAGCAAATATATCAATAACTACTTTGTTCCAAAAACTCGGACCCACCATCCCTATAGTTTTGAATAAAGCAGGAGCCGACATTGTTGGTCAAGGAATATTCAATGGGTTTCTTTCAGAAAAACAATGGGGTATTCTCAATGGTGTTCAAAATGATTTAAACAAGGAATATAGAATCCGGCGAGAAATGTTGCTTACTCGGTTGGATGTCACTATACAGTCTTTTCAGGTATATTTATGATTTGAAATTTCAAAATGTGCTGAATGTTGAATTTGATTTTGTAGTGGTCTGATAGAACAAAAGGTAAAGATGATTTATTTGAAAAAGTTTACCACGAGAATCGTAAACTCTTAAAAGTTGATCCGGATGTTGATTTATCTGATTTAATAGCAGCCAGAACTGATATTGCTATCATTGAAAAAACAAGCAATTCTTCAGTGAGAAAAAATACAAGATCGCAGCTTAATAAAGTGATAATTGGACAGGCAAGTATTTTTTGTGTAACACTTTATCATTGAGAGAAAAGCCTTTTTTGGTCAGCCTCTTCATTATCATTTAGTCAAATAACCCTTTTGATTCGAAATCAGTTGGAATCAGTCGAAAGTCCTCAGAGTGTTTGAATTGCCTTGTTCAAATAAATCTGAAGACTGTCAAGAAAAGATACATACATATAAAATAATGAATATTTCGAAATGAAATCTTCCCTCCCAATTATGATTTTGAAACTATCAAAAAACCCACGATAAAAAAAAGGACTGAAAGATGAAAAAATATTAAAATGTATCACTATAGAATTCAGATAAACTTTGATAAGACTTCTCAATCACAAGTTTTTCATTTCTTACTGCAAGCTCCCTAGTTAGAGATTCAATTATATTCAACGGGATCAAACTGTTCAACCACTTACCAGCTCGAATTAAACAAATTATAGTGCTTAACAAATTCAAAAAAGCAGTTAAAATGCTACTTCTTTTTAGGGCCTATTATTCAGTTCAGGAGTATCTTGACGATTCACTTGAATCTTAACTTTTATTTATATGTCTTGTTATCTCCAGCTGACTATCTCAGTGTATTTCACATTTTTAGCTTATGTTCATTGTATTTTGTTTAAATTGTGTATGTTTTTTTATGTAGATTTTTGTATTTTACATGTTATTTATGACTTTGTCTACAAGATGTAGTTCTTCAGACAATAAAGTATATTTGATTGATTGTAGCTCCTCTCGTCACTCTCATCCTGAATATTTTTACAAAATTATTAATCGAAAAATCTAGATTGGTTGTGTGGATAGGAATATTCAGATTATTTTAACTAGTTCTATAGCAGATATATTTCCTATTCTTAAGAATTATAGAGATCATCTCTAATATGAAAATTGATGCAAGATACAAGCTGATGTTGCATAATTCCTACCATTTTACTCTACAAAAGTATGTAACTTCTCGCTTCTAGAATGTAAACACCCACTGAAAAAGCTGACCTTTCAATAAATAAAAAATGCAGTTGATTGTCTGAAAGTAATACTTATAGAAATAGAAAAAATTTGAAATATATTTCTTTAAAAAAGGCTAATCGAAATTATGAGGATATTAATGATATCATAAATACACAGAAAATTCCAGTGATATTTGTCCAACTTTAACCAATCCGTCACTTCTGAAAAATTTAGATAGAGGAGTATAATTCTCCAGATGACAAAGCTCCTTAAAGCCAATACCCGACTAAAAGGAATATTCGGATTTTTTCCTTCTTCAAGAAGTATCAATAGATAAAATTTCGTACACAATCAGATATATCCTTGATTTTCTTTTTTGTTACTTGATTCCCTGGAGAAATATCTGCATTATGAATGATTTTATGTCATGAAGGGTACTTTTATCTTCATGATGCCATAACAAGATGGGGTCACCAGCAAACAATGTAAAATTTCCTGAAATCACCCACATCGGATAAGGGTTTCCTTTGGAATATAAGTTGGGTATTCTGTGTATTTGTCATTAGTATCAGTTGTCAGGTGTAGTTTGTAGTATTCATTTTTTAATTTTATTTGCTGTTTGAAAGTAATTTTCATCATATTCATTTTCAATTTAGTTTTCTTAATAATTAGTTGAAGTAACATTGTGAACAGTTGGCAGGACAGCTGATACTAAAAAAAAAAAAAAAAAATACACAGAGTAGTCAACTCAGAAATAATACATGTATGTGTTCCGAATAAAATTCTTATCTGATACGGTCTGTTGGTAGCAGTCAGATCATTTACGTATTCAGAAATTCGAGATGAAAACTGGTAAAAATGTCGCTATGATGTCGGTCATAATTACACCAACTTTTCATTTTAGGTGCCCGATAGAGGAGGCAGAACATCCGAGATAGCACCACCCCCTCCGGAAATGCCTTCTTGGCAACAGAGATCTTCTGGTCCGGCTGGTGGTGGTCGTGGAGGAGGCAACTTCAATAGAGGTGGTGGAAACTTTAATAGAGGAGGGGGAAACAATTATTCGAGGGGCGGAGGAAATAATTCCTCCTCATCAGGAGGCGGAAATTATGTTTCAAGTAGAGGTGGGTATTCCTCGGGAGGGGGGAACTACCAGTCGAATCAGTCCCGCGGAGATTATAATAATTCCGGTTATGGGAATAACAGAAGCTACGATAGTGCCGGCAGTTATAATGCCGGTAATAAATACGGAGGAAATGAATCTAGCGGGTATGGTAGCAGAGGGGGGAGCTACGATAACTCCCGAAGTCAAGGTAACTACGGAAGGGGATTCGACAATTCTAATTCTGGTAGTTATGGCGGTGGTGGTAGAGCCAACGACCGTGGAAATAATAGAGACTACGATTATGATGGCGGCAACAGGAGAAATAGCGGAGGTAGTTATAGCTCTCAGGATTTCCAACAGACTAAAAGAGCTAAAACTTATGATTCTTTTCAAGCGAATAAGTCAACTTATGCCGATCAATATGTTCAAGAAAGAGAACATAATCAACAGTACTCTTCAAGAGGAGGACACACTGGCCGGTCCAATTACCAGAGGGGTAGAGGTGGAAGCGGTTACAGATAAGTCGCAGAAGAATTGGTTTCCTTTTTCATCAATTATATGTAAGATCAAGTCTTACATATAAATTTCGTATTATGTAAAATGTAATTTCAAATGAGAGAACATACATTGTATTGACTGTTCTGAATTATTTAATAAAAGTGACTAACATTCGGCAATACTCTTTTCTTTGTGAAATTAACAATAAACCATATTTATCATACAACAATGAGTAAAAACATTTTAAAATTTGCAGTAAAATCGCCAATTAGTTGAAAACGAATTGAAATTATTCAGTTCCAATATTTTTATTGTTATTCACAATGATTGGGTGAAAACTAACTTGTAATAATATTTCCACATCTTCATATATAATAAAAGTCCACATGCCCAACATGAATGTTACTACTAAATTATCATTGTTGATGCAATTGGTAGTTTTTTGTGTCAACGGCATCGACTGCTTTCATCATTAGCCTTGTGTTCTGAGTAGTCATTGTTAATAACTCCTCGGGTCACCTGGAGATTATCATAGCTTGGCAGTCGTGTAACGTTGCAGAATCATCCCAATTTCAACTAGATAAATTCTTTTGAGAAAAATATTCTATTGAGGCAGGGATCAAACTCACGACCTTCCAGTCGTAAGTCGGGCGTATTATCACTGCGCCAGTTCACCACTTGATGGTAGTTTATTATCGCATTATTTCTACTGAAAGTAATAATAATGGACCAAAGTTTGAAACTTGAGGTAATTTAGTGATAAAATCATTACACGTGTAAATATTCATTAAAATATATTTCAAGGTATATTCATATTTAAGTACTTCAGAATGCTTACTTCACTTTTCTTCTTATTATTCCTAGTTTTCAAAGAGCAATTTCTTTTTGAGGATCGTTCCGTTTCTTTCTCAACATGCGAATAATTTATTTGATGGTGTAATTTTCGAGCCATGTGGTAGTCACTGTGAAATGTTATATCTTCTAGTTTTATTCTTTTTTTACACTCAGAGCAATATTCGCTATTATCTTTGTTCAAGTCATCATATTTTTTCAAAAATTCTAATAATGGCACTGACTGACCACATTTTCTTTTAACTCCTTGACTGCGCACCTCTTCATCACCCAAGTGTTTTTCTTGATGCTCCATACTTTTGAACTCAATCGCATTTTCTATTTCAGACTTCTGGTGAATTTTGGTACTACTTGAAGCATATTCTTCATCCAAATGTGAGACACACTTTTCGTTATTATTAACCTTTGTCACATCGTTCGTCTCCAAGTTATCAACAATTGATTCATTTGTTTGTAATAATTGCTCCTCACTTAATGACATACTTTTCTCTAATTTAGTTTCACTGATAGTAGTTTCATCGGGAAATGAGTTGTTAAATGTTTCATTAGTAATGCTGTTACTTTTGAAATACTCATTAAAAAATGACTCGGGTTCTTTCTCAATGTTTGTAATATCTAAAAAACAAAGTACCTTTTAAAATTCAATGATAGAGAGAAATTTATTTGTTGCAGAGACCAACTACATGGTATTGGGCATATCAATTCAAACTTAATAAAAGTAATCAACTGAAGTAGATATAAGAAAAGAATTTGTTAAAAATTTGAACTGTATACACAGATCGAAAAAAATAAATACATATACATTCAAATATATAAGTACAGTGATGACGTAAATAGTCCCCCCTTAACTTTCGAACGGGGTAACCCTGAGAAAAAAATCCGGTTTGATACTGATCGATGTTTATTATGCATACTGATTCATACTAAACATCTCGATTGCAAAATAGGATTGGGATTTTTTTTTTTTTTATAAAACAATGACCAAATAAGTACAACTAGAAACGTAACATGAAATGAGTAGTATTCAATGATCAAAAGTAATAATTTTTATGGCCCAAGACCACAATATAAGCACCAGTGTATATAGTTTGAAAGTGGATGGGATAGTTTGAAATAATTTTACAACATAATTATATAATTTGAAAATTACCTTCAAACTCAGTGTCCGTGGAGCAAAGTGAATATTCGTTAGCATGACTTATTTTCTTGAAAGGTTCCCATTTCCATTCCTCAGTACATGAGGGATTCTGTGAGGAAACATTGTATTGTTCATTTTCAACTTTTTGATCATCACTATGAAATTCCGAACTTGTCACGTTGGTATCTTCATCAGTATTCTTGTCGAGTATTTTTTGAAAAATATTATTAGAGTTATTTAAAAAAAATTTTATACTGGATTTTTTCGGTAAATTTTGAAAGTTTCCTGAACTCAATCCCAAGTATGTTATATTATTAAAAGTTCCATCTGGTTTAGAACAGAATTTTTTGATGGTGTTCAAACAGTCTTCTCGTATTTTTAAATGTTCGTAGGAGTTCAAAGAATTCGTTTTTGAACCGCTAATATTTTTACCCCCAATGAATTGTGAGAAACTAACGACAATCTGCTTCGCCTTTCTACTATTTTCTTCCATGTCTTTTTCTAATCTTTCAGAAATCTCTATTGCCAATTCATTTACCCATTTCTCAACGCTTCCTGGTGATATCAAACAGTTTTTTCCAGGAAATCTTTTGCAACAACTGATCGATTTAGATATAATCCGAGGTTTGACCGGTTCCAAATCTACACCTCGTGCAATATTGTATAACCACTTGCTGGAAACGAATCATTACAAAAATCAATGTCTTTGGTTTTTCAACTTACCCAGTTTTCTCTTCAAATTTCTGTATCAATTCTTTTTCAGTAAACTTCATCAATTCACCAATATACAAAATCTGCAATTCTTCCGAAATGTTCTTACCAAATTTCCCCCCTAAACTTTTAATTTTCTCAAGAGGTAAATTTTTGAAATATTCGATTACTGACTCTTGCGGAAAAATAGTCTGTGCATTTGGTTTGTTCAATCCGCAAGCAAGTTTTGCTAGAATTTTATTGTGAGCAATACCTGCAGAACATCTATACCCTAAAATTGTTTTTTTAATATATCAAACATAGAAGCATGTATTCATTGAAAAATGTTTTTCTTACTTGAACAGAAATGCTGTCTCTCGACACACGATTCACCAACCAAGTCAGCATAACTGTGGTATTTTAGTCTCTCCTGATGATGCAAACTTGATTAGCGAAACGCACGAGGCAGCACTTTTGCTCTGGTGAGAAAAAAGTGTTATCATTAGATTCTCTTCATCTCAGAAGTTCCAAATTCCACTTATTAAATGAACATGTTTAATTTAATTATTATATTAGGTGAAAACCAGAACTCAACACAAGGGGCATTTATAATCCAGCACCGGAAACTGCTGTTTTGACCCTCCATAGGTATTATCAGTGGTGTTAGACTTAAAATTAGGTATTTGGGAAGTTTTTTTTTTTTTCATCAACAACCTGTTGTTATAACAAATGGGGTGAAAACATCCACCATCTGGAAAGTCTTTAAATGGATCAAGCATAACTACACCTCTACCTTTAAAAAACCTGCCCCTAACTACGATCATTTCCAACATAACACATCAGATGAACTTGGCATTTGAACTGTTTTGAACTTACTCATCATATAAAATGGAAACCTCAAAGGAAATATACTTTAGGGTGGCAAGAATTCTGTCTATCTGAAACCATATTCCTTATAGGTATATTCTGTAAGTTGAATTAATTTTACTTTTTCAAAAATGAAAGCAAAAACTTCCATAACGAATTTTAACGTCCATCTCAATGTTACCGAATAGGAAAATATTTGATCAACTCAAATCATTTCCCGTCTCATCACTTGCCTTCTTTTCAGAAAGTCAAGCGATCAGCATTGTAGCATCCCCATTCCAGATGTCCATTTTTCAATAAGCAATTTAAAAAGAAAATTCACTTTCAGGCAAGTTAGGGATTTTGCATGACACTAAATTATTAGACCACTTGAAGTGTTAACGCAACTGAATAAATCGGTTTTATTGAACTCATCACCTTTCCAAAAGTTTTAGTGTTGATAAACCGGACTGATACCGTTCAATGAAAATAATTTTTGAACAGGTATTAACTTTTGTTTTAGTAACATCGGTTGATAGAAATTCTCCTTCAAGAAGATATGTAAATGTGATCAGTATATTTTCAAAATTACCAGTTTCTTTTATATTCAGGTACTATATTAAGTATGTTTTTTCTTCACTGCTTAGTGATAAAAAATATATTGAGTTATATGACAATTAATATTTGCATTCCTTTGAGAACTCGGTTTATCAATATGAAACCAATTTCCCATTGAAAGTATATATTTGAGTTTATTCATTCATATTTCAGAAACACTCAACAGACTTCCAAAGTAAAAATTTGGTTCAATAATTACCTGTTTTTTCGAATACGTCTCTTCTGATCTCTTCAGCAATTAGGGCTCCCATAGCTAACTTATAGTTGTTCTCAGAAAACTCCCTACTGTTCATGATATTGTCCAAAAAATCTTTAACAACATATCCAACAACATGAGTATTTGGCAGTTTGTCTATAGAAATTTGTTCAATATATTTTGTCAATCTTTTGTTCACCTCTTCTGTAATGTCCAAATATGCTTCATCCACGGATGCTCTCTCCAGGAGGGAAGTGAATGCTTGCAAAACATTTGCAACTTGTTTTCCAGCTTCTCTATACCTGTATAAGACATTCTGATTTATTATTATAATTCAACAAGTTCCAAAAGTGGAATACTTTGGACGTCATTAAATGTTATTTCAATTTGAATTTCCACTTACTTGGTAAGATCAGCTCTTCCCCGAATTTGAGATACAGTCGCAAATAAAATTTCTGGACACTTCTCTTTTGCTTCGTAGCACCACAGACCTTTGGTCACTCCTTTTTCTCTAGCTAAATAGTTGGCCGCAATGATTCTAAAATAGGTAAGAAAAGACAAAATAGTTAAAGTGGATTCATGATTCGTGCCTTATAAGTTACAAGTAGTAAATAATAAGTTGGATCAGTGATATTTCAGAGGCAACCTTTATGTTATATCACATTTACATACTTCTCATCTCAATCTATGTGATTCTTAGAGTTGAAACTTGCAACTTTAGACTGATGCATTAATCCACCTCCAAATCAATGAATATCAAGAGTATTTTAGGACCTTTTTAAAAACTGGGGATATTTGATGTAAGTATGAAGTCTGGTAGTATACTCCTTACCCTCCTTCTCTCCAAGTGTTATATTGTACAACAGCAACTGGTTTGTTTTGCAAATTAGGGTTTAATTGTTCTTCTACTTGGCAATAAAAACAATCAATATCCACAAGAACTATCACCCTATCAGTAAAATACATAGTGATATTTTTTTATTGAACAAAATATTTTTTATAGGTGTTTTGTTCACACTAATCTTATTCCATATCTGTCATTACCGTCAAAATTTATTAGCTCTTCTGCTCAATTAAAATAATAAAAAATTAAGCATTTTAAAAATCTAGAGGTGAACCATAGACATGATGATGATAATAATAATAAGTTACTTCTATATGGCACAGCATACCTATGCTGTGACGTGGGTATGGGCGTGATGTTATTTTTACATATATTCCATCTGCGAATCACACAACGTCTTGGCCATGCGTTATATGACCATATGACGTTATATGATTATATGACCAATCAAATCCCAAAATTTTCCATGGAAATAAGCAACAGGTAGACGTAGAACATTGTGACATCGTATCTGACGTTATGACGTGTATGATTGACGTAATGCCAAAACGTGAACCCCTTCACCTTTTTTTAGTTTTCGGAGTCAATAAATTTAATTAAAGTTAATATTCTCTCTTCAATTGATAGTTCATATTATGACGTCACTGACACCACCACAGAATAGAAAACAATAAGAACTTGATCACAGACTCAATGGAGGAAAGGTGTTTTCTGGAATATAGTCGTATTCGAGTATGTATTCAAAAACGATTCATAGTGACGTCATTAATGAATGGAATGATTAAATTTGTGTCAGATGTCAAAATCGATAACAAAAAACAAACTTTTCAATTTCTCCATCTTCAATTAGAATCGGATTTGTGCAAGTAATAATTTCCTAGCTTCATTTTGTGAATCCTTACAACCTATTTGCTAAGAGGTTTTCGGAATTTTATAAACTATAACGATTAAAATAAAACAGAAACTGACGTAACATTAAATTTTATAGTATACTTTCACTGTTCAAAACCAACCTGACCTTGAAACATTTGACGTCGATCCCTAGTCATTCCAACATCAAGGGTAACGATACAGCCGATATCTTTGCCCATATTGGAAGAAATCATCCACTCTCTAATAATTCAAGCAAATTATAGAGAGCATTATTAAAATGATAAAAATACTCAACTGACTGTCAACTGTTCAAGGTACAATCGACCGGTCAAGTTACATCAACTAAAGTAGACCAAATAAATACTACAGACAATATAGTGGGGATGGACAATTCAAAGCCAAACTTTACTTTTCCTCTGTACCATGAGCTTTCAAAACGTCAATATGTGCAGAATTAGGAGCACTCATTCTTTTAGAAGAGCGTATCTCCACAAACTAAGGAGAGTTGATGACGACCATTGTGAATGTGGGGAAATACAGACTTTCATACATATATTCTTTGCTTGCTTCAACAATTTTCATAATATACAAACGCTTCATGCCTCTCTCATTATCCCTCCTTCAACAATCAGCCTCTTACCTTCTACATCTTTTCAAGCTCTTGGCTGAAGCCACTAATGGAAAAAGAAGAAGAACCACTCATGCTAGTTTTGAATTATGAATACCTTTCAAATCATAATTGATGTGACGTCATCGTTTCAATACCAGAACGAATATATTTGATTCACAGACGAATATATTTTTAATATAGGAGCACCAACAAAAAGTCCCTATAGTTAAGTATTGCTACTTTAAAAATACATGACTCTCGGTGCTTATTTATGCATGTCATAATTTCAATCAGTCTCTGTCCTAATCTAATTGAACCAATATCATTGCGACTAAATATTAAAACTTTTCAGATACTTCTACAGAAATCCAGAGTTTTAATTTGATATTAGGATTATGAAAGTAACTAGACACCAACTTTATGAATATGTAAATTAAATAAAATTCACCAATACTATAAACAGATATAAAAGTGAATTGTCAAACTTCACTAATTCACAGTACAATACGAAAATGAGGCAAAAATATTTCAATTCAAACTCCTTGAATACCAACAATAAATAATAACGTTTTTTTACTCAACAGATAGCTATACAGAATACAAAATATAAATATATTTTGAAATAATTAGTAAATGAATAAAACAGTAAACGATAAGTAGTTGTTTCGTTATAACAACACACATAAATGAAATTAAATTTAAATAGGTTTATAAGAATTATAATGAATTTTCAATATAGTAATAACCTAGCGGTAAAGAGAAACAGTGATGAAATGGTAATTTTCATATGTAAACATATCTGTTTTATTCCCATGGGAGGCACCCCAGTTGGAATATTTGAAAATCCTTTTTTTAGTACGCATTTGAGACCTAAGAAGCACATATATATATATACCAAATTTTAGCTTCCTAGGACTTACCAGTATGAAAAAACAGATGAATGAGTGAGTGTTGAGTGACATTCGAATTTATAGATTAGGTCTATAATTGATGAAACACTTTTTGCAAGATAAAATGAGGTCAATATGTCAGAAAGTACTTCCAGCAGCAAAAATTTATTATAAAAATATATACATGACCGAATGAAAGCTAAAAAGTGCTAAAATTTCAAAACTATAAAATTCTTTCTCTTGACAGTACATTTCTTTGACTAATTTCCATTCTTTGATTGTGACAGAGACACATTCATTTCATTATGAATTCTTTTCGCCACATGATAATCTGTATGAATTGAAAAGTCGGGCAGTGGAATCCTTTTGTCGCAATCAGAACAATATTTGCTATTTTCTTCGTTCAGTTTCTCAGACTTTGCGAAAAATGATGATATGAGTTTAGCATTACTGACTTTTCTTTTCAAGCTAGTCTTTGATGACACACCCCTTACTGAAGATTTCACTTCAGGTGATATTTTTCTTTTACCTTTGTTTTTACTTACATCAACTCCTTTTTCTATATGTAGGCGTTTTTGAGGTGCATACAAATGTGCCTCTTGTTTTACTATTTCTAGGGCAAAGTGAAAGTCCATATGTGACTGCATCTCCGTGATTTCAATTTGTTTACTACATTTAGGGCAGGCACGTTCATCACAATTTGTATAATTTTGAACATTTTGAAACATTTCGTCAGAAGTTTCTTCAGGCATTGAGACATTTGCATGATTTTCTTCTTCACTATACTTAGGTTCAATCATCGATAAGCCACTTTCAAGAGATTTTTCAAAATACTCATTGAAAAAAGATCGGGTAGATATTTTTTTTTCATCTTCCTTTTCACTATTCTCAAGTAAATGAATTTCTCTGAAAACCGATTCGTTGTGAGCATTGGAAGTTACTTCGAAAGAATTACTAAGAGGACTTTTAGAAACTGAATCAGGATAAATATCTTCATAGCAAATATAATTTGAAGGCTCTTCATCTAAATCATCAGTCGAAGCAGAATATACTGACAGATTTTCCGGATCACGCTCTTTATCTATTGGATTAACTTCATTCTCAATTTCGCTTTCATCTTGATGAGATAAAAAAGGATAAGGATAAGATGCTGAATTTTCAAGAGATATCCCTTTTTTGATTTTCCCATGAAAGGTTTCATCTGTGGAAGATATCCGAGATGGACAAACTTTTTTGAAAAATGATGTTATATTCATATTACTTTTAGTGTCTTGAAAGTTTCCGGCGCTTATTCCAAGGAATGTTATTTTGTACGACCCGTCAATATTTTGACAGAACTTTCTCACAACTTCTATACTGTCTTGGACAATTTTTCTTTGATCGTAACAACTGAGGTGGTGCGTGCGGGAACTGCTTATCTCCTTTTTATTAATTTTTTGTGCAAAACTAATGACCATCTGCTTTGCCCGTCTATTATTGTCTTCCAAGTCCTTTTCCAGCCTCTCAGAAATTTCTGAAGCCAATTCATTCAACCAATGTTCGACATCATCTTGAGTGGTCAAACAATTTACTCCAGGAAATCTTTTACAGCAACCAATGGATTTTGAAACAAGTCTTGTTGTAACTGGATCCAAATCAATTCCTCTGGCAATATTGAATAACCATTTACTACAAATAATAAAAATAATAACTTTTTAGATGTTTAATTTTAGGAACAATTTTATTGGCTTTTTTGAAACTTTACCCATTCTTTTCATCAAATCTTTTTATCAATTCCTTTTCGCTGAATCGTATTAGTTCTCCCATGTTGGATATTTGAAGTTCCTCAGACAAAAGGTCTCCAAATTTACCTCCTAAACTTTTGATTTTTTTAACTGATAAATCTTTATACAATAATTCTACTGATTCTTGGGGCAATATAGTTTGTTTATTTGGTTTGTGTAATCCGCATACAAGTTTGGCCAAAATTTTATTGTGTGCTATTCCCGCTGAACATTCATAACCTGAAACATATTTTTAATGTATATCTACAATGAAAATTTATCAAATCTACAAACCTGTTTCTATGAACACTTTTTCTCTTATTTCTTCAACAATAACTCCCCCAAGAGCTAATCTGAAATTGCTTTCAGATAATTCCATATTTTCTAAAAAGTTCTGGGTGTCATAACCAACTACAAAGGTATTTTTCATTCTATCAATAGACAAATATCCATTAGATTCAGCATCATTCTTTCTTCTATCAACAAGTTCTGTAATATCCAGATAGGCTTCATCTATGGATGCTCTTTCGAGAAGTAATGTGAAAGTTTGTAATACTTCTGCAACTCTCTTTCCTGCCTCTCTATACCTGATTTAAAAAAAAATTTTTGAAATATACTTTATGATTCTTTCTAGAAGTTTGTCTAAAATTTTCACAAACTTCCAATGTTAAAAAATGGCTGGCAAAAACTTTCGCTAGTATTGCCTACTCACTTTGTCAAATCAGCTTTGCCACGAACTTGTGGAACTCTTGCTAAAACGATCTCTGGACACTTCTCTTTTGCCTCATTACCCCTCATATGTCTTGTGACACCCATTTCTCTGGCCGGATAGTTGACTGCGATTATCCTATTTTCAATATAGAGTACTTTATTTATGTTAGTTGAAAAAACAGAGTTCAAACACAATGCATTTGTGATCCATCACCAGACACCACTTCTCCGACTCACCATAGGTCTCACCAGTGGTGAGAAGGTGAACCACAAATTGAATTCTATTGCTGAACTCAACCGACCTTGAAGAACAAGTAAACAAGGGCGATGACATCTTCCGTTACTAAGACACCATCTATGAGATCGACAGATGAGCGGCTCCCTTGTTAAGGGGATATGTCATCGCCCTTGTTTTCACATTATATTGAATTAATATTTATGAACAATCATATAATAGATCTTAATGAAATAGAATACATATATATAGGACTATTGTCACAAAATTATGAAAAATGAAAAACATAAAGCAAAATCATAAAATAAGTATACGTCAACATCAAAATATCTGTTTTGAAAATCTGTTTTCCATTTACCAGCTGTAACCCCCCCCC
>WOGP01004495.1:0-13975 GCA_015342065.1 Leptinotarsa undecemlineata
AGCTTCAACCAGATAAATTCTCTCGAGAAAAATATCTGGTCGAGGTAGGAATCGAACCCACGATCTTCTGATCGTGAGTCGAGCGCACTACCACCGCGCCAATTCCACAACCAAGAAGGATAGATATAAGTATTTTTGGAACTTCCTTAGCACGCTCTCAATTTTGAAAGAAATATTTCAAGGGGCTTCCAATATCAGTCAATTTGTAGTGATCATCACATCCATATACAATCCACTATGAAAGTGAATCAGAATAATACCTGAACTTACTACTCCTGGTTCAAATTCATTTAAACGATCTTTGTACCATTCTGATATTAAAAAATTACTTTCCAATTTCGTCACCATAGACAACACGATTCTAACTTTTTCTTGCTAGAATCTGGTCAGAAATAAATAATTTTTGGAACAATCTTCATACCCTCATGGTGATCCGAAATGTTAAAAACATAGCAAGTTTTCGGTCTTCAATTAAATCAAATGAGATCTGAGAAACACCATGGTCAAATATTGAAAGAAATTAATTTTATGTGGAGGAAATAGTTTTTTTCGACATTTAATGGATAATAATTCTGAGTACCTTACATCAAAGAAACGCCGCTTTCCGGAACCCACTACTTTGATAGAGAAGAGTAATATTGGGAATTCAATCCAAAATACGGCACTTTTGTGCGTATTTCGGATTTTGTAGTGCTGCAAGTTTCAATTACCAAGTGATCATCTTCAAGAGGAATATCAAACTGTTTGCAAACTACTCGAGGAGTAGGACTAATCATCTTCTGATGATGCTAACTTGGTAAGCAAAACGCGTGTCAAGAGATATTAATTGTGTTCTGGTGAGGGAAAAGTGCTTTCAATAGGAAAATAAATATTTCGTCTATTTGGAATTTTATATACTGAAATAATACTGCGCTTTTTGCACTAGTTCAGCTCCCAAATAAAACTCAGTTCAAGTGAATTTTATGCGCATGCGCATCTAAAAGATGCGCAAAAGATGGAACAATCGCCAACTGCTTGTTTAGTAACTTTAACCTAATCTAAACAAATATTTGAACTGCAATACTTTATATTCCGCATTAGCAATTGTAAAGTTTTGTATCTATAGGCGATTGAATTGACGTTTGTCATCATCAGTGGTTGACGTAAAATAAAACCAATAGTAATTTCCATAGTGGTTGTGTTTCTGAGTACTATTGGTGGCCTAATAATGATCATTATTGAAAGTAATACACCGTTGAACATCGCTAATTGTATCAGGAACAAAACCGTTTTACAAATTAATCTCTGAAAAGTCTATACTTATTTGTTGAAACTAAAAACCATTGAAAAGTTTCTCGATTGAAATATATTAGGTACTATTAAAGTTCGTCATTAAGTTACTGTAACTTCTTAAACATTCCAATCCTATCATTAGTCGTGCCAAGACATTGGTGATTTCCGATTTTATTATCTTTTGAATTCTTGTATTATTGGTGAACTTTAGTTTGATTCTGAATGTTCCGACATTTTTATCATAAGCCCTTTATAGTGTCAACACAACACATAATAAATTTTAGATTGAAACTGTATTTAGTTACTGCAATATTTGTATTAAGTGGTAAAATCTGTTGCAGTTCTATTAATCGAATTTGGCTCAATGTTTTCAGTTTTCATTTGAAAGATTTTGTGCATCTTATCGTAGAAGCGCCGCACAGATATTTTAAAGGTCAAAGATGGTGAGAAAATCAAATACCTGTAGAACGTGGATCATTCAAAACGAACAGGTCAAATCGATTGCCCTGTTCGTTTGCCCCGGAATTGCCTCGGAACCTGTGTAACTCAAATGAACAAAAGAAAGTATGTATTACCTGCGATGTTTATTTCTTTGGAGTCACTCTAAAGTGACCAAATGTTTTCTTGGTGTTCAACCAATATCAGTGAAATAATCAGTGACGCTTGTGATAAGTAACGCCCAGAATAACTCGGACAGTACCAAGATTCCCCTGACCCAGACAGATTGAAAAGTGACATAAATCAAAAAGCATGAAAACGAACAAAATCTAACCAACGAACTCATTCTAATAATTTTCTCAATAGTGCAAAACTTTACTTCTCAATCATAAATAACTCAATTATTATGTGAGATTTTTAGAACCGTTTCGTTTTCTTTCGGGACGCCAATGGAGATTGCTCAAAATAGTGCGTAGCACAGTGTTTTCAAGGTGGATAATTGGGGTGAAGTCATCCCAGGCTTAGATAACATTATTGGGAAGCGACAAAACATGTGGCATCCATGCCGCGTTTAGTGTAGATATTTGTTGGTATGAATATGCACATGTTCGTTTTCCCACGGTTTAAGATTGGACATATGCTTAAAGGTTAGCTTGAGTTATTGAGGGTGGCAACCCAGCAACCCTAAGAAACACTTGTGACGGAGAACTGACTGGTTTTTGTTGACATTTCTCGTCTCATGATGCATACGTATGTGTTTTTTCAACATTTTTTCTATATAACTTCACGATGGTTTGAGGAAGGAAGGATTAAGTGGAAGCAATATTTTTTTGCCAGTTCAGTTTGAATATTTCATTGTAAATCAGAGAGGTAACAGATAATGAGTATATTTTCCCATTCGCAAAGATTTAAATAAGAGAATCCTAATTACTCGGAAGGTGGATACCTAACTAAGGATATTTTTCTCGAACTCTTCTACATTGAGTTGTGAACTTACAACACTACTAATTGCTATGGTGAAGAAAAATAAATAAGTTGGAGTCGTATCGCTACGTCGAATTCTCTCAACGTCAATTTCTCACAAATATAGCAAGATTTATTTAGAAGTAACGACAACGCATCGTATAACAAAAATCTAACGTGGTGACTCGCAGTGACACTTCATAGCTGGAGAAAACAAGGACTGTCAAATTTGGAAAGAATGGTTTTGGTTTTCTACTTCCCAATTTTTACAAAAAATGTGGGAATCTTACAAAAAAAGGAATCGAGCAATTAATTACAAAAAAAAGAAAAAGGTAAACTCTGTACAAATATAGTGTAGATCATGCAAAGAAGTAACTTTCAGACACAAACGGAAGAGATTTTCTTTCAGTTCATGTCTGAAAGTTACTTCTTTGCATGATCTACACATCTTTGTATTTCTTTTAAAGAACAAAGCACAAACATTACAGTAAAATTCTTAAGAGCGGTGCCTGTGCGTGAGTAGCGATTAACGCTGGGGATTAAATTAATTTGGAAAAACGTTCTTAGGAAGTTAATTTCACTCGAGCTCAGTTCTCAAAATTAAAGAGTAAATAAACAGTGAAGTTCGAGGTGTACTGAGTTGAACTTCAAAACGATGAGCAGTAACAGTCCGTCGCGTATTTCTGATATGTACCGCTCTTGATAGAATCAAATGTACCAAGTCACTTGAACACCTTCTCCGTGGCAGTATCTATAAAAGACATATCTCCAATCTTTTTTCGATGTTCCAGACTCACTGTTAAAAATTTAAGTAATTTTCCAGAACATATTAGGAAATATTCCACAATTAAAACTGTGTGTTAGTGTAATAACCTGATATATAATGCAGAAATGAAAAGTTCTGTAATAAATCAATACAAATGAGGTAAAACTTATTGTACTTCGTGAATATTCAGATGAAATGTGAACTTTCCCTAGGAAGTTATGGAATCAGTTCATATACTGATCTGTGAATTTTAAGAAATATTGGTAAAATCACTACCTATATTCTTCACAGCTCACATTTCAATAATTAATGGGTAGATTTTACAGTGTATATTACGTATATTTGGATCAGTCCATTAACATGTTATCGTATTGTCGTTAAAGGATAATTGCTCGTAGGCAGTGTGCATCAAATAAAAAACGAAAATAACTTCGGGTCGCGGGAAGCGAGGCGCATACCCCTAGAACCGATGACCGAAAACAGCATGTTCAAACGTTAGAACTTGTGAAGAAAATTTGTAGTCATTCGTGATTTAATTGTTTTTTGATAAAGGTTCATTGTGCAACTAGTGAGGTATTCAAAGTGATTGAAAAGGTAAGAGGTAGTGTTCAAATGTAAATTGTGTTTATATGAATGTGTATCACTAAGAAAGTATGACTTACATCAATATTTCCACCGTTACTGGAGTGATGCGGAATTTATCTGCTTACACATTCGTCTTCAGCTGATAACAGCAAACACCATATTCCCGAAATCTTATAGAAAATTTTAATTTTTATTTTCAAATGTATGACAGATAAATCAAGTGAAAGTTTTTCCCAAAAGGTTTTTCAATAATATTAGAGTTGTTACAGCCTCTAATTTTGAAAATTAGGCAGATTCGGGTTCCAAATATAAAAGGCTGAATCCGGTGAAAAAAATAGTTTTCAATTTCATAAACAGTGTCAAACTTCAAAGGTGAAGATTTTATAAAATAATGTGCTTGAAATTAACTTATGTACTTATTTGTGATGCACTATTTGGAACCTTTGGTATAGTAATGAATATTACTGGAGTTTTTTCTCAACACCAAACCGTTATTTTAACATCTCCACACGTGTTTCCATCACCAAGTGATCATCTTCAATAGGAAGATCAAAACATGAAAATGTGGTGTGGGGAAAAACTTCAGTAATATTCATTTACTCATAACTTACAGTTGATAATACTCTTCGAGTTTCATTGTAACAGAAACCTAATTGAATGTGTTATTATGTTTGGAATGTATTTTTTTTTTCTAATGTTCATGCAATATATGCTGCACTGATGATGAATTGAATTCTAGTTAAGTTTCAACAATATTTTTAAAATTTCATTTTCTAGTTCGTTATTATTGTTAGATGTCATATGTTTCGTTTCTCAGTATGTATTAAAATGCATGTTCCAAAGATTAGTTGAACTTTAATTTATTGAATTCTATTAAATTTGGTACACATTCTTGACTTCTTGACTTGACTTCTGATATAATACAACTCCTTGAAATAATGATTCAAGTCCATGTACACATTCCTCAGTGAGATATAATAATTGTGTTATACATTGAAATATATATTTGGATTCGACCTTCATATAATAACATATAATTGGATTCAAAAAGACATGTGTTTTGGGCTAGTTGGTCCTTATCAATATGGTGTAGTCAAATGGCATAGATTGGGCAATTACATGGTTACAAATAAAAGCGCAACTATATGCAGTCATCCACAGAAATCAGTCGCACATCTGTGGTTTTCGTAAGAAGATCTAGTATTCACAAAAGGCAGCTATAGCTACCTACGTGGAACTTTCAATCCGAATATGGTAACAATAGGAATGCTCTGATATATAAATCCAAGAGAAATATTTATTCGACATACTTTGCTTTTATTGCAGTGCTATGGTTGATAAAACTTTCCCTTTGATATATAACACTCAACTTTCAAATTAACATAAAGGCAAAAGTGAAATATGTCCATTGTGAAATTACAATGAAATATGTGAAAATACATTGTTATAATACATTATGAAAATACAGTGAAAATTGGATAAATCCAATCTCTCCAATCCACAGACAAGTCAATAAAAATATTCTCGGACAGTCAAGCGGCGTTGGAAGGTCTTGGCTCCTACCGAGCAACATATAAATTGGTAGCAAACTGCCAATGACTCTTCTCGATAGGAAGACTTAACAGGTTGTCTCTGGTCTGGATTCATGGCCACACTGGCCTAAAAGGCAATGATGCTGCTGACTCTCTTGGAAAGTAGGGTGCTGCAAGCGGCAATGCGGCATTGGCATCGTTTTGGGCTTTGCCAAACAAACACTGAACACGTGGATGGCAAGAAGAGTTATGGACTTCTGGCAGAATATTCCAGGATTAGCTCACTTCAAGGCGTTTATTCACACTTCAAAGCTCGATTCCAAACAGTAGTCGGACTACATTAGGGATGAACTGCCTTCTTATAGTTCATTTGAATCAGCATATGCAGACATTTGGACTGTCGGAAGACAGTGTGTGTCGCCTCTGTCTGGAAAATGATGAAACAGCAGAGTATATACTTTTTGTCTGACCCGCTGGGGACCGAATCAGGTTCTTTGAGTTCGGAAGATCCGTACTCTCACCATCTGACCTGAAAGACTACTCACCATGCAAACTAATCGGCTTCGTTAAGAAGCTGTGAGTGTGAATAGGTGTGAGACAGAATAAACCCTTGTGGGTTGCGTTAGACGGTCGGATAAATCCACTCACTTTAGACCTACCTACCTACCATTAATGCGTAAATCAAAATGCCCATATTCAATAATTTATTTGTTGTTAATTTAGATTCTGCATCATGAGTTCCAAAATAGTTTTCATTTGAGATTTGAGGCATTTCGACCTCTTCTTTAGCTTCTTACCAAGTGTTTGGCATTATCGTTACAGGAAGCGAATATCTTTTTACATTGGACCGATTTTTCTTCAAAAGCCTAGTTTTTGCCATCCCTATTCTCCATAGATCTTTTTGAGTGCATGTACAGTTTTTGATATTCGCAGTTATTTCACATTTGAGTAAGTAAATCTATTTTTCATTTTCAAGTTTTTTCTCTACGAACTTAGGGTGATTCGTAAAAAATACATTTTGATTGTATCCACGTATGGAACAAACGAGTCGGTTCACATTTTTTAATTTCTCAGCTGTTGAAAAAAATGTTGCTGAATGTTTTAAAATCAATGAGAAATATTTTTAAGTACTGTTTTCCCATAAGTCTTCAAAGGTAAATATTTTGACTCACTGATTCCTCAAAGATTCAAAATAGTTCGCGTTTCATATCAAAATATCTTTATTAAACAGAAAATGAAAGAAAAACTTTATGCAACTGACTTTCCGATAGACAGATAATGAATGGAAGAAAAAAATTGTTTCTCAATAAAAAATTTTTGAAATAACGAAAATTTTATTATTCATAGAAAATTGTTCTCTCATCATTGAATAAACCTTATTTGCCGCACAAGGAAGAATAATTATTTTCAAAGAAATCTGATGCGGATGTTATAAATATATTCAATACTGTTGATCACTGAACATATTAAATACCATTCGAACGCTCGCTATAAGCAAAATCATACCTTTCTAGTAGAAAGTATCATCCGTTCATGTAACTGATGCATTACATATATAGCAGCACCAGGAAATAAAACTGGGCGCAAAAGGCGAACATTAAAGGCCAAAGTTGACGTATACGTGCTTTTGACAGATATTTCCTATAGATTGTTTTGTCTGCATAACATTGGAAGTGGTCGTTGGCCCGTGACATATCGAGGCCAAACAAAATGAAATGAATGTCTTACCATATATGAAGAGTGGTCGCTTACAATGATTAGCATTAATTGAGAAGTTATGTACAGAGTGATTTTGTGGTATGTTACATCATTTTTATGAATACTTCAAAGTAATTAATTGAAACTTAAGAGTTTCACTTCTTAGCAAGGTGATGAATAAATGATTATTTCAGTCTTTTTATTGATTCCTCATTGTGAGATATGGATAAGAATAGCTTATAAAGTAGAGGTATCGATTTTCCTACCGTCTATGACCTTAAAATATATTTGCGTCACTTCCACTGTAAGAAGACCAAAATTATTCAAGTGATAATTGAAAACATTTACACAACTATTCGTCTGATTTGCAATAGTCCTAGTTGATGATTGGTAATACAAATATTACAGTATATGAATACAGCTCTGCTTGAATTGCTAAATTTATTTTATATTTTGTTGACACTATGTCAGTACAGTACAACAATAAAAATGTGAGTACAAGCCAAAACTACCTCAAAGTCTACAATAGCACAGGAATTTGAAAGATAACTGAATAGGAAATCATTAATGTCGTGAGACGGGTAATAATAGAATTGATATGTTCAGAAACTAACAATTAGTAAATGACAGTTTAAATAGCAATTTTCTTGAATTTCAATTTAGAAATTATTGATTATAATGAATCAAAATAGTTGCGTTACAAAAAACAATATATTCTAAAAAAGTGCATGTATTCTACTACTGCTTAGCGACAACAAGAAATTCTAAAACAACCAATTGTGAGGTTAATAAGGAAACGTTTTCAGATTTTTTTAATATATACTAATGATAATAATTATTCAACTAAACTACCTATCTTGTCGATAGAAAACAAGTCCAACTGATTAATTCACTAAAAGAATAATCAACAACTGTTTAACGATAAAGCTGAAATAAACTAACTTAAATGGAGATCACAGCTTCTTCATGAATAAAGTTAAATGAGCTAAATCGAAAATACAAGTACTATAACATGAATAAAACGTACTATCTTCAACCATACACTGTTACGAATCGGGTAGTAAGTTCGACTACTATAAAGATTTGATTATACAATTTTAATTTACAGAGGTAAGTTCCAATTTGAAAAGAGGTATTTTGTCTTTTCTGTCTTTCTGTTTTGTCTGTCTTTTTGTGTACAGTTTTGAAACGATTCTATTAAAAGAACACATAATTCAAATTGACAACTGACTGACAAATTTTATCAAAAGCAAAAATAATCATTTTTTTCAAAACACGCATGTTCGTCGAATACAAGATGAATTACTAAATTTCATTTCCACGGTATTTGGGTGCGGTCTTCATTATTTGCACGTTGAATGCTTGTGAGCGAATCCGATAATGGTGACTCTCATTTAAACTTTGAGCACAGAGAGGTATATTTTCGTGTGGAGTGAAAGGTCTCAATACTTAATATCTATTATTTTGTGAGAGCGAATCAAAATTGTCTTTTTTTTTTGGGTAATACATGTAGGTAAATATAATTTTAAAAAAACTGATACAAAATTTGTTATCATATGAACAAGACTTTCTGCTTTTTCAACAAATCATTGACAGTTTGTTTCACAACAACATTGTTATAAATTGAACGAATTGAAAAACCATTCGAAAAAAAAATGGAAAATATCACATTGTATGTAAATGAGGTTACTTCTGGAGATGAAAAAATATCAATCAGATTATTATACATTAAAACCAAACCTCCTTTGTAGAACCATAAATATTACTGAATTGTGGATGTATTGAAAAAATTGAGTTTTGTTACACAATAGAAGCCTAAACATCGTTATTCATATTCAAATAAACATGAACAAGACTGTTTTTGTTGGAGTTTATTAATTCAGGTGTCCTTTATTTTTGATTAAAATTTTCATCAAATGTAAGTCATCTTGCCAAATAGGTGGTACTCTTATTCAACTATTCGGCCATCATTTCTGATGGTTGAATATTTGTCAGAACTGTGACAACATCCTGAAGAATATTTTACGTTAACGTTCTTGTCTACTTTGAAATAATATTTGTTTCTGCTTATCAGTAGAGTCAACATAATCGTATGCCTTAGTGATTAGATACTTGACAAGGCCTCATATGCACGAACGTTGACTTCTCTTTATCAAAGTAACAATATTTTTGATATCTTTTAAAAATATACAGAGCGTTACTTTATCTTCTCGATGTGAAGGGTTATCATATTTATCGTACAAACTTTCAGAGTGTTCATATTTGATTTTTTAAGCACGATGCTTGTTTACTGTAATCGTCAAGGGATTTGAATTTTGAAAGAGGTTCTGACGATTATCAGAAGACAGAAATCTTTTGACGAGTATCGAAGCAAAAATGTATGAATATCAGTATTTTCTACAACTGTTTTTACTGACAATTCAATTCAAAATTTGAATCATTCGGAGAAATCTGATGATCTCTGTCTGGTTATATTAGGCAAGTGATGTAAAATCCATTAGAATTAAATTCTAATTCGGTGTTCGGTAGCTATCATAAATGTATTCATTCAATTTCATGAATTTTCACATTAGAATATTGGTACTATTACTTTTATACATCAAAGCAAGAACTTTTCATTTAATGAATCCATAGGGTTACTAGTGCAAGGCCAATTTACATTTTGTTAGACATTACTCTAACACATAAAAGTAGCATTTTGGTTCGGGTTCGTTTTTCATCAAGTAAGCATGTATTAAATTTGTATGACCGAGTCTCTGACTTGTTTTTACCGTTTGTTACCTTCTTGGTACCATTTCCCATGTATTCACTGATGTTTACTCACCGGATTGTTTCATCTGTTTTTCCATGCTTTTTGGTCTTCCATTTTCACAACAGATCAGTAACTTTCATGGCATCTGATGCCATATCAATTAATAGACGAGTGAGATTGCCCACTTCCTCGTTTCCGTTGAATCCCGAGTATGCAACGATTCTCTTGCCTTAAGGCTGTGCGTTGTACAACTCCTATTTGATTTTTACGGCAATTGCGTTTTTGGTGTATATTTTCTATGAATACATAATTGGATAGATGATATATTTTATTACTTCATAGATAATATATCTACATTTCTGCAGTATATACACTACTTTCTAACGTTATACTTTATATTTCGTATTTTCTGAGGTGACTGTTCCTGATGACTCATTCTTAAGTGTTTGATCCATCAGTGTAAACTTCAAAGTAATCAGAATGTTTATTAAGATATTGTTCATTATCAATTAATAAAAAAAGAACACTCATCTGCGAGTACGCGAGCAGTATAAAAAACTAGTAATATGCATTACAATCATGAATTCCAGAGCTCGAGAGTTATCATCAAAAACCAAATCAAATCTGCATATGGAAATTTTTCGAATGCTATACAAGAATATATATATATATTATATTATCTATATTGCTAAAAGAAAATGCATTTTCATAATGATGTCCTAGATATTCGTGGTAAAACTGATGTGATATACACGGATCGAAAAATCAGGTGATCGACCTGATCACCTGATTTTTCTACAAAAACTCCATAATGCAGTATTACTTTTCATTAAATCCTACTCATTTCCAAGCGAACGAATTGTATCATATAACGGCTATTATTCTTTTTATTACAACCCATCATCTGGAGTATCTCAAGGATCTAATCTAGGACCACTTCTATTCTCGTTATCTATTAATGACCTCAGTTATTCTGTCGTTTGTAAGAAGTTTCTGCAGATGATTCAAAAACATAATAACTTATCGAAATTATCGAAGATTTCAATTCACTGCAACGACAGTTTGAAAATATATAGACATAGTGTGGAATCAACAAGATGTACCTCAATGCATCCAAATATGAAGTAGTGTCTTATAGTAGAAAAATGACAGTCATTGAGAGAAATTATAGATTAGATACAATTTTCCTGTCACATAATAACTCAATGAAAAATCCTTGTAGATATTTTTATTACACGTTTTCAACATATATTTTCTGTAACCAATTTCATTATTTGACTGCATTTCATTGGTATTTTTTTAGATATAATATGTGTTCATTATGAAGTATCTTATTTTTGTTATTTTATTAAACTTTGTAGTTAGTTATAATCCCTAATTATAGGCATTCATTGTTTCTTGGGACAATAAACCGAATTGAAGTGAAAATTTAAAAAAAAGTTATCGTGGCTTCCTGAAATCTATTCATTTCAAAGCTCATGGTATCTATTCAGATAATGGTATTCTCAGTGGATTTTTACTACCATCCTGACATGTAGACACTACAAACAAAAGTTCACGGCCCTGTTGTTGTCGGGGGAAATACAACCACCCTGGACCAGAAGATTTGGAATACAAACTCCTATGTAGATTCATCATTTTTGGGGTCTTCACGTCAAGTTGATACAACTCCTCTCAGAACCATTTCACTACTTGAAAGACTAGAGTAATATTGAAACGGCAAGCATGGTCACAACAGCGACTTTGTTCTTCTTCGACAGTTCCGATGACCAGATTTGTCGGAGAGAGTTCTTCACTGCTGTTACTACCAGTTCGTGAGTGGCATTGTTTCACCACGAGGTTACTGTACGTTTCTTCGGTATCCAGATGGTGCAGATTGCTTTCATCTACAAGCTGCATGTCCTTTCCGTAGTCCTTGTATCCTCCTCTTTGGAAATGGACCGATGCACATGCATCTATAACGAATTTCATATCGATAGCATGAGTGTACTCTTCTCAAGGACTCTCCTCTCGCTATCAATAGCGAGAAAGGTCCTATTTCGAACAGAACAATTCTAAATAAAAAACCGATAAATATTAAAGATGATCACTAAACATAGAAGAAACAAATAACAAATTTGAGGTATCTAAAACAGGTAGCTAAGTAACGGATCAATAACAATAGGTAGTAGTTTCATAATACCAACCGGTGTATTTGTGATGCCCTGTTTGAAACCTTTGATATAATAATGAATATTACAGGAGTTTAGTCCCAACACCAAACCGTTATATTTAACACCTCAACACGTGTTTCAATCACCTAGTGATCATCTTCGAAAGAATGACTGAGCAGTTTAACAGTTTAATTTCTTTCTTGAAGATGATCACTTGGTGATTGAAATACGTATCGAAGTGTTGAAAATAACTGGTGTTGGGATATGTGTTTGGTGATTGAAATACGAGTAGAGGTGTTAAAAATAACGGTTTGGTGTTGGGACTAAATCCAGTAATATTCTAACCGGTGTAGTTACGTAATTCTAACAGGTAGTAGTTAGGCCACTAGGATATAAAAACACTGACATAGTAATAAAATTTAGTCATAACGATCTCCTGAGGACGCTAACTTGGTTAACGAAACGGGCGTCGATAGACCGTAATTTTTGTTCTGGTGTTGGGAAAGTGTGTTCAATAGATCCAGAGCTCATGATTCTGTTTAAAAAAATCTATTTAAAATCTGTTTTTCCGTTAATCAGCTGTGATTCCTAACACATGTGATTCCTAACACGAATTAGAATGAATAATGCACCTAACAAAATTACTCCAGAAACATTCCATAATGTTTTGTGAATCATTAAAACTAATATTAAATTGTCAATTAGTCAGAAACGACTAATCCGATTCTGAAAAATAAAAATCATTGGATAGAGAATTGAAATACCAATTATTACAAGATCCCTCTTTCCTTTCGAAAATAAAGTTCGTAGCACCCTCTCGGTGTCGAGTGATGCAACACTATTGTCTTCCTTATCAAAAACTATAGAAAATGATACCTTTTTACGTTAATTTTGTCATTCGATATCTTTTTCTATCCAGATAAGTTAACTAATAAGTGATTTATGAGTTACTTATGAAGAATACTTGAATCAGCCTTTTCGTGACATTTTTTTTAACTGTAGTTCATTTCCCTAATAACTCCATTGTTTCAATAATAATTTTTGGTTGTATTCCGAATGATGATTCATTATGCCGTGGATGTCTTTCATCATTCTTGAGAAGAAAATGTTCTAGAGACTTTGGAAACAAGGGGCAGCATGTTTGAAAGAAGGAATAGTTTTAACTATTTGAAGGGTTCCATTTTATTTTCATTCATTCTTATATTATTATTTCCTCTCTTAGTCGATTATTAAAATGTACAACATGAAAGAATGAATATTGCATTGTTGCTGATACATGACTAAATTTGGAGTCAAAAGTGAAATCAATTACAGTTTCCCTAAATAGCGTTTTACAATCGAACTTGCCTTTATAGAAATATATTGTTTGTGTAGATATTTTATAAAAAACAATGTGAACTTTACTTTTAGTAATTTATGGTTTGCCAGACCCCGAAAATACGGAGAACGATGACCAGTTTATGTCAATACAGCATTGTATTCCATTATTCGTTTGTTTATTACTCGTCCTTGTCAATTAACATAAGAGTACGAATGAATTTTACATATTTGGTAATAAAAAATGCATTCATAAAATATTCAAATACGAACAATGGCTACCATTTCTGAAAAAGGGCAATAAAAACATTTCAGTAAAAATAGAAATATTTCACACTTAATCTCCTTATATTTCAGTTTTCCTGTAATTTCGCATTAAACAATGAATGAAATCAATGGGCTTGTTTCATGATTTTTTGTTTATAGCTCACTTAATAGAAATTTTAAATTGAAAAACAGTGCACTTTGTTTCATCTCTCTAAGTACCGTAGTTTTCCCG
>WOGP01004496.1:0-13974 GCA_015342065.1 Leptinotarsa undecemlineata
TTCTTTTTTCTGCTCAATTAAATTACAAAAAACATACTTTTTAATATTTTCCTTATCTATCTACTGAAAGAACTGATATATATACCGTTCTTTTAAACGCAGTAGCTGATCCATAATGGGCTCGTCACCGCACCGCGCATGCGCTACAGCATAGTTTCCTACTTACCCATGGCCACCAACAAGTTTGTTACATAAATTCAATGTTTAATCTTGAAAACACATTTCTGAATGATTCACGTTATAATGAAACATCGTTTTCAACGGAATGTCCCGTTACATCCGAGAAATTTCAGTAGAAAAACAAAATAAAACGTCGGTTTTTATCAGAACTTTGTGCTACCGATCTGTCACGGTACTCGCTATTGCTAACCTTCGAGCGGAAACAAATCGAAGAAGCATTCTTTTATGCCAAGTCGCATACAAAGGCAATAAAAGCGCCTTACATGCGCGAGTATCGGGGAAATACGTGTAATATATATGCATACTACAGATACAATATTGTCGCACGCATGGCGAGTCGCTCTCGATGTTTAGGAATCTTCTATGAATATCAGGAAATCTCATTTCCTCGGTGGGTTATTTTCGAGATGGGAGTTTTTTCCTCGAAATGATCTGAATATATAGGGTCTTCCAATAGGGACTTCTGAAACTTTGACAATTTATGACTACTATCTTGTCGAAGCTAAATAATTATAATAATAATGTAGTAGTCCTTCTCGACCACCAGAGCAAAAGGATATTATTCGTGGAGTTTTCAGCTCCTGGCTCGACAAATATCATCAGAAAAGAGGAGGAAAAATGGATGAAATATCGAGATTTTCTCTTTGAACACCGCAGACTCTATCCAGATTACTCTGTCAAAATGGTTGTTCCGATTATTGGAGTCCTTAGTGGAATGATGTCCCCTCTACTCTCGAATCTTGAAATCATACCGGATTGCCGCACTAAGGCAGACATCTTAGTCGCACAGATTCAGAAGGCTGTTATTTTTGGCTCACTGCGCTTGCTTAGGGTACATGCTTTTCGGAACCAATGATCACCATATATACGATATCAATTGCCATATTGGCCATTGATATCGTGCGATTTGACCCTGTTGGACTTTTTATTGTGGGGTTTTCTCAAGTTGCAGGTATATGCGAATAAACCACAAACCACAGTGGTTCTCTCAGCCAACATAACCTATGCAATCTGACAAATTCAGCCTGATTTAAACGCGAGGGTAGACGTTCCGGATGCATCCCACCCAGAGAAGCCGTGACTGACATTTGAACAATGCTAGGTCAACCTAAACCTTCACCAAAATTTCAAAACGTCTAGCTTCCATCGCCGCATTCGGCAACTAAAGTGAAAATTCATCAATAGTGTGCGAAGATTAAAACAAAGGTAAGACCCAAATGTTGAAACTTGATTTTTTTCATCATTTTGCGTAATTATATCATCCAAATTCATTGTGATGCCTTCCAAGTAGGCTCCTTTCAAAATACTACACTGACTCCGAATAAACAAAGCATTTTCAAAACGCATGTTTTGAATCGACTTCAGTACTTGCTGCAAATTTCTATTCAACTCAATTGTCCACAGATAACGGATTTTTCGAAGTGGTAATCTTAGTTTTGTAGAATGAGAAAGTCTTCTGGAGCCATATCGGGTGAATACGGTGGCTGTTCGATGAATGTTGTTGAGTTTATGGCCGACAATTCATCCATAATGAGAACCTTGTGAGGAGATGCGTAATCGTGGTGCGAACCTATAGTCTATTTTGACTAATTTGCTCTCCCAAACGCCGCATGAGACTCAAATAATATTTGTTACTTAGTATCTCCTCTTCTGGCAATAATTCCAGGGGCACAATACCGCGGTATTGGAAAAAAAAACTTTTAACATCACCTTCACATTTGGTCGACTTTGACGAGCTTGTGTCGGTTTGAGCTTTATTGGAAGGCGTCATTCTGAAGTTTGTTGTTTTCATATCATATCAAATTCGTGAACCAGCGACTGGCACCCAATTTTGCCATAGGTCTCTGGTGGTCCGGGTAGGTACTAAAAATTTTAGGATACACTTAATCGTATTTATGAGATCCTAGGGGCTTTGCATTCTTTGTCAGTGCTTAAAAATCAAAATCAGACCAACTTAAAACATTATTGGAGTATAACCTAGGAGTATACAAATGTAAAACTAAAATTTAGTGACAGTTTATCGCGATCAATTTTTTACAAGCGTTTTTTTTCAGAAATGCTACAGATATTTATGTTTTCGAATATAATGAACGTCGATTGCGACACCATACTTGGTAAGAAACAGTTTTCACTCATTCAGCCCAATTAACAACCAGCTGACGTTTGCTATTATTTAAAATAGTGTACAAACTACATCTGACAAGTTTTCAGTTGGAAAAAATCACTGAAAATATTTTCGTTTTATGTTCGTTTCATGTTCTTTCTAGCAGATGTAGGCCGTCAACCTTTCTCTTCTATTTATGTATCATATCAACACTATGGTCTAACAAATTTCTAGTAGTTTATAAACCACTGAAAATTATTAGCTGTATATGACTCTTCATGATACAATTACCTAAAAATTGTTTGAAATGATCAAATGAGGTGAACTGACTGACGATATTGTATCACTGACTCGAGTCTATTATTTGGGAAATAAAGTTTTTGGCTTTCCACTACTCCACCTTGATACAGAAAAATGTGGGAATCTTCCAAATCTACACCATTTCGCAACGGAGGATCTAACTGAATGTTTTTGGAACTCGTGAATTTTCACCGTTTAGTCTTACGTTCATAAAGAATGGCCATATGATATTGTGAACTGGATTTTTAAATCTACGACAATATTTTGGACTTCATCAGTAGTAAAAATTTCAAACAGTGATACTGTTTATTCATGATGACCTTCCAGTTTGGAATTGAATGATAACTTCAGAGAGTATTTTATTTTTTGTGATATAAATGTTACGAAACTGAAAGATCTCTCGAATAAAGAATATGACACTTGACTATGATATGGAAGAACAGAGTGCAGCAGGTATCTCACGATATAAGAAGAGTGAACTCCGGCTCTCATTTTCAAAAAAAAAATATCTTATGAGAATAATGCGAAGAATAAAGACGTATTATTATTTTTATTATTATTATACCTTTTTAAAACTTTTGACACAGAGGCTGTTCTGGAATAGAGATTGGGTGACACGGGAAAGGAAGGAAGTAATCAATTTTAAGATATAATAATATATAATACTCAAAGTTACTGCTTGTAAAATTAATTACTTCCTTCCTTTGTTTAAATGATTCCCACATTTTTCTGTATCAAGGTGGAGTAGTAGAAAGCTTTCTTTCCCAAAAAAACAATAATTGTATGTTTCATTTAAAATTTTATTCTGTAGAGATAGATTAAAAATATAGTCCTATATACCTAAATTAAATATCAGAAATTACATACATTTTTATGCTGATGAAATTTTCAGTAATCGTTCCTCGAGTCAATAAACGATTTGCAATATTAACAGATCAGTATCCAAAATCCAATCAATTTTCAAAAGGAAGCGTATCTACCTAGAATATTACGGAGGAGTTAAATTAGGATAACGATGAACGTAGACAATTCAAAGGAATTGATATTGATGGATTTCCTCAAAACACTTTACAATGGATGAATAACATTACACCTCACTAATTTCCATTCATTAGTGAAATCTGGTGATGATGTCGACAATACGAAATAATTCATTTCCCGTCATGACACGAAAGCATTAAAGATGATTAAATCAAATTAACTGAATCAGCACAAATTATGTCATCGCACAACAGACATTCAGCGTGTTAAGTGATGTATGATAATCGCTTAGCGTGTGTAGATTCATAATTAAAGTATAACTGCTGGTTCATTATGCGGACTCTTCGGAATCCTGTACAAATCTCGACGTATGTCTCTGTCTGTTCATTGATATGTGTCAACAGCCGAACAACCTGTTCAAAAAATAAAGTGAATTTTCATTCTTCCGAAAAAATATTGATTGAATCGTTACATTCTATTTTGACTTAATTTTTGGTCTCTTCAACGTTGGTAACAGAAAACCTCCAAGGGGGCAAATCTGGTGACTATGGTGGCCGATGAAAGATTATGGTGTGACTTTTGGCTAAAAATTTTTAACTTTGATGCCTCTCACCAACAAATTGAACATTCTTAACAGCTGAAACTGTAAACTTATGTTCGAGACAAGTGTACTATTTTTTGACCATTCACCTTATTTTTGGAACTGCCCACGTTTATTTTAGTCAACATTGTACTAATATTCTGGCTTTTCTTTTTCGGTTATAAATCTTTTTCTTGTAGTCAATTCTAGTGTGTAATAATCAATATTCGTTCTTATTAGTAGGCACATACTTCGATTTCAAAAGGAAATATACTGAAATAGTTATTAGCTTGTATGTACAAAAGTCTTGTCGAACCACACTTGAAATACGGTATTATCGGATGGGGTGGGGTGTCAAGAACACACCTTGATGCATTGGAAGTATCCCAAAGAAGATTCTTGAAAATCATCCTGAATAAAAATAGTAGAAACGCCAGTGATCAAGTATATAAAGAGACAAAAACGTTTGAGACAATTATATTTTGAACAGCTGAACATTGCAGTATCCAAAAAAAATTGACCTTGTCAGTCTGGATCATACGTATCTAACCAGAGGAAAAAACAAATTCGTCCAACCGCTAATGAACAAGTCTGTAGGCCAGAAAAGTCGTCAATTTTTTGGTCCAAGGGCTTTCAACATTCTTCCTGATGAAATAAGAATTCAACAATCGATATCAAAATTCAAAAGAGAGTTGAAAACATATGTTTCACCAAATAATTGAAAATATTGAAAAATAACATGTTACAGCAAAAATATATAGAATATTTTCTATGTATTTCATTGGTTCTGTTCGACTGCTGATTCATTTGTGAAAGTTTTAGTTTGGATCTAATTACATTTTCTTCATCAAATTTGATTATTGTAAACTGATTGATTGATATTTCAATACTATTCATTTTATGAATGAGATATTTCAACATGTCATTGTGAAAATGTAATATTTAAATTATAATTATTATTTGTGTATTATTATATATATTGTAATTATCTGTCATATTATTAATGTTATCACGCATAAGTCACTTCTGTGACTTTTGTGATATTGTCTGTTTGTTCAACTAAATTCTCTATCAAATGTATATAATCATATATCTGTGAATAACTATTATTATTATTATTATGAACCTCAGGCTCATACAAGCTAATAAACCTGATGTTGTCCTTCTCGACCACCAGAGCAAAATGATATTTGTCGTGGAGTTTTTAGCTTCTGTCGAGATAAATATTGTAATAAAAGAGGAGGAAAATATTGAGATTTCGTCTTCGAACTCGCCAGACTCTATCCAGATCACTCTGTCAAGATGGTTATTCTGATTATTGGAATCCTTGGTGGAATGATGCCCTCTATACTCTCGACTCTTATAAACATACCGGCTTGCCCCACTAAGGCAGAAATCTCAGCCAGACAGATGCAGAAGACTGTTATTCTTGGCGCACCGCGCTTGGTCGGGGCACCTGCTCCTCGGACCCAATGATCACTTACCACACGGTGAATGGATTGGAGGGCGCGCCCTCCCTAATGTATCGGGGCTTCGGGGGATAGGGCCTGATCAGCGCCTACTTCGGTGAAAAAAATAATAATTTGCTGAAAACAACTACAGTTACCAATATCAATATTACAAATAGTTAGCCACATAAAGCATTGCTTTGTATAGTGGTTGAGAGAAAAGAGAAACAAGGGGAAAAAGGATTATAAAAGAAAAGAATGAAAGTTATTACTTTTTATACATCAATGATATATACTAACAGTCAGTCAATATCAATGCATATCAGTCGTTTACTCCTGTGATCATAACTAACAATGTTTATCTTTCTTATTAGTCAGTGGGCCATGCTTGAAGACTGTCAAAATCTAAAAAAATGAAATTTAAACGTTCAAGCCAGTTTCGAATATACGTACACAGTAGGCTGAGTGGAATGACACGTATTAGAAAACAATTACTCCTCTGGCTAATACCACGAAGGTCGTTGGATTATATCCGACAGCCGTCGATTTGTAGATTCGTTTACTCTGTGTACTGTGTTTACTGTGTAGGTATATTCGAGACTGGCTTGAACGTTTAAGGTTCATTTCTTTAGAACAATGTTTATGTACCGACAATTATAAAATGGGCTTAAAGAAAATCTCAGAATTGAACATAATTCGGTTTCTATCATTCAGCAGTACTCCACAAATCTGATATGTTTGATGATCATTCGATGAGTCATAGTTAGTCTTGATAATAAGATATATTGTTAGGAATCACACGTTAAAAGGTAAGACCTCGTTAGTCCTTAGCTTACACAAGTTTCTCAACTTCTGAGAGTTGTCGTTCGTATGGGTGCGACAGCTCATTAACGGAAACACAATTTTTTTACCACTTAACGGTCGGTCGGTAGCCAAACGGTTCGGCGTGGGTGCTTTGTTCACTCACTCGAATTGACTGCCGTGTTGGTCGGTGGTTCAAGCCCTAGTCTGAACGATGGATCTTCACTTGCTATCGTCTAACCCGTGTTAGGAATCACAAGTTAAAAAGTAAGACCTCGTTAATCCTTAGCCCGCACACGTTTCTACTTCTGAGGGTTGTCGTTCGTAGGGGTGCGACAGCTGGTTAACGGAAAAACAGATTTTAAACAGAACAGACAGACAGACAGACTTGCAGATTTAAAAAAAAAACGTGAATAAGAAAAACCGTGAAAGTGAAGAGAGGGTGAAGAAGGTCTACGAAGTAGAGTCGATTGAAACAAGTCAAGGTAGCTTCTTAGAAAAACTTTTTTTTTAATTCTTTCTTTAATTTTTTTCTTTCATTTTTATTTTATTTTTCTCACAGCATCTTCCATCATAGTTTTTTATTGTAGTAATAATCATAACATTCTGTTTTCTGAAGAGACCAATATTTGTTTGTGTTATATTTGTAGCCTTCTGGTTTTCCATCTGATCAAAAGAGGCTGGAATGTTTTCAAAATGATCTTGGTCTAATCAGTTGAGACTAATTGTTAGGCTAGATTAGACTAAGTTAGTAAGATTTGTTTATATTTTGTGATGAAGATTTTGTTTTCACTAGCACAAATGTGTATTCATTTCATATTTCATCAAAGTAGTGATAATGATGCTTCTTCATTCTCAACAATCATTACATGATTATGATAGAGAATTCTACATATTGACTAATCCTAAAGCAGAAACTATTTGGATTATAATGCTCCCAAACGTTTTTCCACGATCTTTGTTCCAGCAACCATATACCTACGTACCTGGGTATGTAGGTACCCAGGTACGTAGGTTTCACTCCAAATTTCTCAATTTCGTCTGCACTAAACTTTTTGACGGCGATTATTGAATGCATAATGCGGTTTTATATCATCAGTGGTGGGCGATGATATAACATTGGGGACAAAATCCAACTTTGTAGATTCTACCGTAGGAGTAGACGAAACGTCAGTTACGAAAACCTGAAGACTACTTCCGAAAAACCCGGAAAATACCTTTGACACAGTTTCATTATTATTGTTCCAAGAAATTGTCTTTAACTAATGCATTATTTATAAGTAATATCTAATTTACATTATTCACCGAAAAAAATTATTGGCTTTGCTAGCTCACTGTTTTTATACAACTCGTAATTAATTGAAGATATTTTGGAATGAAGGAAAATAACACTTTTAATTTTAGTACTATGAAATTAGTATCAAATCAAGAATTTGAAATGAATTTCTAATTTCAAAATGATTCAGATATTTGTCAGAAATAATCATTTGCTGTATTTGGAGGTTACTTCTTATTTACTTGCAGATATAACCTTTAATGTCTGTCTTGATGGCAAATATTTTCGGTAATCTGATCATTTCTCTGTTATCCTTCTCCGTAAATTATATAACAACGGTATACTCGAAGGCATCGTATATCAGCTTCCACTTAGCTGTTTCGCTGCTGCGTGAATAGTAATCTTGGCCGTATCTCCATTACAATTCGCAGTACAGTAGACAGTACGTTAGATAATTCCGAATTGCACCGGTGTATAACTAATTGATTGCTCCTTTATCTGGGAGTTGATATTTCATGCGAGCCGCCGCAGTCGTATTAATTTGACCGTACTCTATGCTGGATTCTCGTTAGTGACTGTAGCGTGGATGAGGCAACTATCTCTCTCACGTATAATTGGAATGGTGATTCCGAGACTTATTCTGAAGGTTTCGGTGGAAGTGTCAGTTTTTGAAAATATGTCCAAGAATATATTTTTTCATTTTATTTCGATTCAAGTATAACACACAGTTAAAGTGAGCCACTCTGAAAAAGTCGTTTGAGATTAGGTTTATTGAAAAGTCATAAAACACATCGTTTTTGAAGATATAAAAGAGCTTCTGTTTCCTTCCTTAGACTCTGAAGAGTATCATGTATTAGTAGCCTACAGCGTCTTGTAAGTTTTTCGCGTCGACTTTTGATTTTGGTCAAAACCATAGAAGAAAATTTAATGAAGTCAAATCGGGAGAAGTCGGTGGTAGAACTCTTTCCAGCCCATGGACTCAGAAAGTTATTATTGAGGAACTGTGTCACTGGTAATGAAAAGGAGCACCATACTGTTGAAAACTACCCCATTTCGCAACGGATGATCTAACTGGATGTTTTTGAGACTAGTAAATTTTTCAGCAAAATGAAAAATCCTTCACCGTTTAGGCTTACGTTCATAAAGAATGGTCATATAATATGTTAACTGGATTATTGAATCTAGGACCATATTGTGTATTTCAATAAGAAATGTTCTACCGTGAATTCTTTTTTGTTATTTTTATCGCTACAAATCAGTAGTAATAATTTCAAACAGTGATACTGTATACTCATGATGACCTTCCAGTTTGAATGATATTGAATGATAACTTCAACAAAAATGATTCGATAAGAGATCAAATATATGCAGGGTGTAACTGAATAAGTTTAAAACATTTAAGGAGGTGATTCCTCATCGAAAATAAACCAGTTCGCAGCAAAAAATTATTTTAGGAACAACTACAGAGATACATCGTCATAAATGCGAAAATATGAAACTAATCTATTTAGAAGGTCGCTATTAGCGATAGTTACAATTGAATTGGTATGACGCAGTCAGTTTGTAAATTTTCGAAGTTGAATTAATACTAATTGTGTGAAGTTGTTCTGTTCTCAATTTGTTACTTTAATAATTCACTTGTTATTAAAATGGCATACACAAATGAGGAAATAGCTGATATGCATAACGTTTACGGTCTGTCACAGGGGAATGGGTTAGAAGCTTCTAGAAGATATCCTGAAATGTATCCTCAACGGCAGCATCCTTCACATAGAATGCATAAGGCACTTTGAACGACTTATCCGTATAATACATAACCAATTTTGTTCATTCATACAGCCGATATCTATCCAACCAGCACGGCCATTAACGCAACTCCTTAACGTCCAGAGGGGTCTGACCAGTAATTAGTTCCATTGCCGCGGTTGATGTTGTTCTCATGGCTTCTGTGATTTTTAAACAAGCCAATTGCTGTGTTGGATATAATTTTTGGATGGCCCTTGCTTGTAGAACATTCGTTCCCCATGTAATGACTCCATACGTTAATATAGGTCTTATTATTGCTAGGTGACCACACGGGGTGAACGACCCCATGTGCGTCCCACTGTTCTCAACATTGCTCATAAGCTATAAACATAATGTCTGGAAGAATACTGTTGAAATCAAATAATTTTTATGTACTAGAAGAAAAACATATCAGCACTTGACAAGTAAATATTGAGTATGCTTAAGTATGCCGCGGGAAATGGCAAATATTCATTGAAGAGGCTTAAAAAATTTTTTATTTTTATAGTGAAACGTTTTTCGGTCTATAGAGTGATAAAATTTTCTGACAAATGAAATTAGAACTGTAGCACAAACTTTTCAAACGATACACTTCACGAACAATTCCGATGTGGTAAAGGAAGACAGAAACATTGTAATAAAAAGAAAGAATTGGACAGAATGTTACTGATCTTGATACTATAATCCTTTCCGAAACGTTTTAATTCACTTCGTTCTTTATTCTATTGTTTTCCACTGTTTCGGTGCTGATCAAGGAACCCAGGGTTCTTATCGGAAAGTTCAATTTTGCGTCTGTTATTTTCTCTCCATAGCAAGTATACGCGCCATTTCTGTTTTATATCGCAACTTGATTACCCAAATGGGGATTTTTTATTACCATCTGTTCGGTTCATTTGGCGGGGCAGCGATCTCCGGCGAGGATTATAGGCTTGAAGCTCGTGTTGTGGATTTTGAAGTTCGATCGATTCATATTATACGGGATGTCCCAACTTTTTATATATGTTCTTTTTCATAATTGACTCCGAAAAACAACTTCAAGTTATGGGTATCTATGATTGATAATACTTGATTTCATTTGACGAAGAATCGCGAGATGAGAAATGAGCAGAACCATATAGGTTATTATATTTCTCTTCATATTTAGGTTCAGAAAAAAATCTTTGACTGACATACGAAGAGATTATAATCATTGAATTCCAGTTGAAGTCGCAACAGTTGAAATCTAAACAGAAATTGAGAAAAAATGCAATAGGTGTAGTTTTTATCGATATAAATGCGAATATCTCTAGGAGAAGTATATCATTCGAACTTGCAATATATCTAAATGTGGTGTAAGGCAGAAAACTGAGTAAGTATTATAAGTAAGTTTACATCAACTCATTGAGTTGTCAAATAATATCAGCCTATAAGATTAAGTGCTTCCGATAGATCTCATATTTATACTTGATATAGAATATACGAGATACTTTTAATTTGAAATACGGATTCTTTTCAAGTACAAAACAGAAGCACTACGGGAAAATCTTTCAAGTCGCTGTAAGAGCTGTTCCTGTGCTAAAGTAGCGATTCACGTTGGAATTGAATCGCTTGAGATTTAATTCATATGAAAAAATGTTCTCAGGAAGTTTATTCCACATAAACGCAGTTCTCCAAGTGAAAGAGTTCTTGAACATGAAGTTCGAGGTGTACTGAGTTGAACTTCAAAACGATGAGCAGCCATAGTCCGTCGCGTATGTCTGATATATACCGCTATTGGTGGAATCAAATGCTCCTGTGAAAATATTTATAAAAGAGTGGCAAATCTCCACCCTTTCTTCGATGTTCCAGACTATCAAGGTTACAAAGATGTTCGTGTCATCAATCAGGCGAATGACTCTTTTCTGGATGGAATCCAGCAACTGTAGAGTAAGCTTAAGGGCGGAGCTCCATACAATACTTCAAAGAATATCTGATCTGAGCTTCATAAAGCATCAAAACTGAAGTGGGTATAGTTTTCTGGTTCGGAACAATCTTTTGAGAAATTATTTCAGCGACATGATTGTGCCAAGACACATTGGTATCTATTTAAACTCCCAACAACTTATCGAAGCAGACAGCGGAATTGTTTGTCCTGACATTAATATACCCGGTTCGGAGACAACTCAAAATCGCCTCCTGCTGACGTTGAAGATGTGCATCTGCAGTCGATGTCCTGGAATCCAAATGCAGTATATTTGATTCTTAGTTTTTCCCAATAAGTTGATGATGTATAATAAAAAGAGGAGACAATATGGATCCTTTGGGAATACCAGCGTTGATGGTGAATCTATTCGAGAGGTATCCTTTGACAGCCACTTGCAGGAAATGTTTTTTCAGGAAGGTGAAGAGCTATACATAAAAATGAAACGGACAAGCCATAGCACCAAAGGTTGGCCAACAAACCCTCTGTAACGAAGCATTCAACTCCAAATTAATTCTTGCTGTGGTTGGAAAATATCTATTCAAATATACTAAGCATATCCAATCAGTTATAATCATAATATCTACAGAAAGAAACGAAATAAGGAATATTTTAAAATATCACCAGAAGTTGCCGGCATTTTTCTTCATAATATGTTACCTCCTGAATTCAGATTTTCACCAATCACTAAAATATTCAGAACCACACTAAAATCACTGTCAACAGAGAAACGTTGCTATGGCAACGAATAATTTATTAAGTACTTACAAATAGTAATGTTTCTTTAATTTAATGTTTCATTCCTCTCTTCATTTGTGAAATATTTATATTCCTGATTTCAAGTCGAGATTATTCATATTCCGTGTAACCATGGAACATGTTATATTCTTTACATCTTTACATTTATCTTCAGACGTCACAATACTACTGAAGATTCCCGAATACACTAAGCAAAACATGTGTCACGATTTTGTAAACTTTCAACTGAAAATCTCACATTAAATTCTGTTTTTTCTCGATGTTTTTTCTCAAAGTATTGAATTTATTTATGTGTGACTTTCCTCGCAAGTGTTAAATAATCAATCTGGTAATGGTGATGGTTGTAGATAAAAAATTATAATTTTCCTCCGGTCCAAAGTGTTTTTTCAGCTCTCTATATTCACAAATGAATGAGAAATAGGGCAATAAGAAAATCTGGTACACTCTACAGGCCTATTGGACGAAATGAATTTCCCGACTCACATTTCGATCTCTTATTTCGTGCAGTCATTATGCTAATGACTTAGGAATCAGATCGTGTTGTGGCTCTGGATCCGTCCACCTTATATGCGCTCACGCCTAATGGTTTCTTATGTTCGTAGACCAAAAGGAAATGACCTTAAAAAAATTCGAACGTTTCACGCAAGGAAATAATTTTTGCTAATGACTGTTTTATACATTTGGATGAACACATTAGTTACGTTATTAAAACTGGAAAATTTCAAGAAAAGGATTGTGAAAGAATGACTGTTGTGACATGAATCACACGTTAAGAGGTAAGACCTCGTTTGTCCTTAGCTCGCACAAATTTCTACTTCTAAAGGTTGTCGTTCGTAGGGGGTAACAACTGGTTACCGGAAAAATAGATTTTAAACAGATTTTTCAATGCGACATGATAAAAAAATTAAGAAATTAAAAAATGTTTGAAAATTAAAAAAATATATATTTATGGTGGACAACCCTTATCACTAAGGGGTATGAAAAATAGATGTTGGCCGATTCTCAGACCTACCCAATATGCTACCAAAATTTCTTGAGAATGGGTCAAGCCGTTTCGGAGGAGTACGGGAACGAACATTGTGACACGAGAATTTTATATATAAGATTAATCAAAAAGAGTTGAGAGGATTAGGTACAGCAATAAGGTAGGTGGAATAATAGCAAGATATTCTAACCTAGTGAACTGAATACTGTAAACAAAAAATAGGTATTACTATTTCACAAATTTAGGTTATATAAATCCTTTCGAATACCTTCAAGATATTTATCAGTTTCAACAAGTGAATCATCAAGTAGTAGGAGAAATATTTCCAAGTGCCTCGTTTCAGATATAACCTGTATCCTTATTGCAATAAATATAAATTACAAATAGATGTACTGGATGTGTCATTATTTAGTGGTTTTATTGTTCAGAAAGGTTAGGTTGACTGATAGAAAAATCAGAACGTAACAAAATTTTATTAAATATATTAAATATGAAAAATTTACTATTCATTTCATGTTTAGAGCATACATATGAATATTTATTCATTATTGCAACGTTAAATCCACTCTCCTCCAAGCATGTATCCATTTCTTTCATCTAACCTCATTATTTTGAGGTTATTATAATAAATACGTACAATTCGCAAAACAGCAATGCTTTGTTGGCATTATACTAGCATAAAATAATTGTTTATATCAAATTTATATTTTTAAGTAATAAATAATATTACGTAAATAACACTATTTTACATGTGAATAGTTTATGTTTGTCCCTACTACTAGGGCTGCCTCTCGTGACACGTTTGCTGTACTATTCTCAGGAAAAAGGCTCATTAG
>WOGP01004497.1:0-13973 GCA_015342065.1 Leptinotarsa undecemlineata
AAATCAGGTACAAGGTCTGGTCTCGTTATAAGTACAAACGTACCAGGTCATTTTCAACACTCGTCTTCAGCAAGTACAAGGGGCTACCATGCAAACACTACGCGAAAAATAGAGTCAGGAAGTGAAAACACCTCTAAGCGGCCTACACACGTTACGATTTTTCGTACTGCATGTTGAACAGCAAATTGTAAAGAAAATCGGTATGCAGTACAGCCATTTTCATTCACACCTCACAACAGCTCGTACTGCCGAGGTTTAGATTTCAATCTTTCAAAAGTCACGTCTGAAGGAAGTTCTTATATTGTTCATTTTATTTTTCATTACTTCTTGAGATTCGTTTGGAAACAACTCTTTGAATTTTTCATATAAAATATCGTAACTTGAATTTATTTTTATTGTATATCCCACAGGCAGCCGTTTTCTTTGTATACAGCAATAAACTGCTTCCAGAACGTCTTATTTTTCAAATCCATTATATTGATATGAAATATATAAAACCCTTTTCCCGAATAATTTGCCTTAAACGATATAAAATTGCCACAGGAATAAGGAAATATTTTGACAGTTAAGGATCATATCAAATTATTTTGACAGTTATGGATCATATCAAATTATTTTTATCATCAATCAATAACTGTTTCCGTGGTGTAGTGGTTATCACATCCGCCTAACACGCGGAAGGTCCCCGGTTCGATCCCGGGCGGAAACAATTTTTTTCTACCACTTCCAATTTGATGAATAAATATAACTGCCCGGAGACGATTCATTTTTAGTAAAATATGTTTATGTAATTAATCTTCTAACTTGATTAGCGAAACGCACGTCAAGAGAGAATTTTTGTTCTGGTGTGGAAACAGTGTTGTCAAAAAATCATAGGGACTTCGTTTTCCACATAACGAGAAAATTACATCACTTCATTGATATTATTCTCATTTATTGGACGGTTTTTTTTATCTCAATTATATGACTAGTCGAAAGCATATCGAAGTTGTGCAGACGATAAAAATTCGATAGTGACGTGAAGTAATACCATATTCATCGATCCTCAAACGGCACGGCACGATTGATGTGTGACGATCGATTACTGCCACTGCGATAAACGATGATGTTGGTCGTGCACTCTGTATAGTGACCACGACGAAGTGAAATAACAAGACAAACTGCTAGCTTCAACGTCAAACGCTACATTGCATGACATATTTCCACATTCCACTCGGATAAATGACACTAGGTTACTCAGTTGGGTCTTTTTGTTCGTGTCGGATTGGGCACATGCCGCTAGTCGGAAAAATGAGCAACGTGTCAATGTACTGGTCTACTGCCCCATAAGGAAAGCAAATACCATAACAAAAAGAGAAGAAGAAGATCGGGTCAATGTGACATTTGCATTGAAACTCGATAACGGTAAATCCCAAACTTAGACCTAGTTACTAGTTCTCTCTAATAAAAAGTGTATGAGCATAATTCTATGTCACGAACTTGGGTTTCTGAGTGGTGGGAGTAAAGGTTTCGAAGAAGGCTTCGAAAATGATCCACGCTCAGGGCGCCCCTCAAATTCGAAAACGGATGGAAACATTGCATGAACATTTCAATACGAGAAAAGTGTCTAAATGACGCCTCCAATCCTTATGTCTGAACGTAAAGCCTTATGAATATAAATTCAATCCGACATCTTGAAAAACATTGAGAAAGATACCAAACTGTTAAATTGAGTTATAACATATGATGAATCATAGTTTTTGGAAACTGAGCGCTAATTAATGTGCTGAAAGAACCCATAGTTTTATCACGAATAAAAAAGCTCGAATGTCCAAATCGAGTATTCAAGACCATGATCATTTCTTTTGTTGACACCCATGAAATTCTGTATGTGATCTGAGTTGTTGCACTCTGTTCACCAATTCCAGCTCCGTGTGACTTTTTCGTTTCCGAAAGTGAAGGAAGCATTGATATAGTAAAGGAATAAGTCGAACACAATATTATTGAACAACAAATAACTTTATTGAAAATATCAAATACAAATCTCAGAAAAGCATTCTAATAGGTACTTATTTATTTTTTTTCACTATAGATCTTCATCAAGTAACTGCCGAATCAATCAGAAAAAAACCTATTTATTGATAGTGACATTATCAGCTGTATTTCCTAACTAAATCTAATACATATCGATGCACCTACATTCAATTTATCCTTATTGTTCTGAAAATTGAACGTTCGCAATGGAATTACAATTTCCGATTTTGGTCCATCATATACATGCAGAATTCAGTTATTTAGTCAAAGATAGAGGGATTTCTTGTAACACGCTAGTTACTCAATTCAACTTTGCAATACAAAATCTCACGAAACACTATTGATTGCATACAATTGTTAACACAGATAAAATTTCGTCTTTAACAAGCAAACGTCAAAAACAATGTGTTTTTTATCTGTAAGAAACCCCATAGTAATCGGTATTTCAAAGCTTCAGCAAATTCGAATCGATTTCAAGTATATGTGATATTAATTGCTGTTCTTTTAAATAACCTATTTATTCAGTGCTAGCTACTCTGAGCAATGAAGCTTTATCATAGGCTATTTATTGTTCAATTGTATGACTGGACAATTTATACAGCTCAATCTGCTAATCCTAAAAATTGAGATTAGTGACATGTGAGATATTACGAGTGACATGTGAGATATTACGAGTGGCATGTGACATATGACAAGTGACAGCGTGAGCTATCAATGATAATAACCTGCATCCGTTTAGAAAAGTCGTTTTTCTTAGTGAATCGAAACTTCATCCACACTAGAAAATTGGACATCGACTGAAAATATATTAATTCAATTGTCTTATTATTATTACATGAAGGAGAAGAGGTTTCTGTATTTGTATATAGTGACCAGTGGTAATGTGCATTATTGACTTCACCTTAATCATAGTCCTAAAAGTGTCACGTTGGTTGTAATTCGCATTTTTTGATTTATTGAAGTCTGAAGTGCTTCTTCACGGCAACATTGCAAAAATGTGTTTTAACTCTGATTATGAGTAAAAACGTGATTCTTTTGATTGTTTACATTGACCTATCTGCATATATTTTCAAACCAGTTGTATTATTACTATAAGATATGCAGTTACTACTGAAATAAGTGACCACAAAGTATATCTATTGATGTTCATGCAGCCAGCCAAAGTGAACTTTGGAGCTAGTTTTTGTAAATATTTTGTGAGATAAACAAGTTCTTCGCTAACTGGAGATAAAACCGTATTGCTTTGCAACCGATAGCATGTGTTGACGAGATCCAATCCGCAGCGTTCTATTCTGTCACATGCCATTATCAGTAACGTCGTCTGTATCTGAAATTGAGAATTCAAAATAAGCAAATACTATACTGACAGACTGACATCGCCGTTAAATGACGATGCATACCTATATTTCTCAAGGAAAACAAACAATTATCGAAGTGACCAAGTATTCGTATCAATATTTGAATAAGCACTCCAATCATCCCTGGTAGAGAGACAGAGCAAGCTCCCTCTGCGAGCTGGAAGGGCTACAAGAGAAAATGTGCTGACAAATAAGGCGTTTTTGGGTTATAGCGAGCCTTACGACCCATACAGAAATACTCCATGGTGACACTGGGGCGAACGACAAATGGAAGATCTTTCTGCCCTACATAAGCGGTGTGACGGACCAATTTGAAACATGGGTTAGAGACATTTTGATGCCCACAAAAACGATAGAGAACAGTTTTAGATCAGCAAAAGACCCCAGGGAGCCATTAGGTACCCCGGAGTTAGACCAAATACCGTGTAGTTGCGATTAGTTCTACATCGGAACCAAGGAAAGAAGCGTTAACACACCCCTGACTGAGCATAAAAGGAATTGCTGTTTTGGCCAAACAGTTACAGAACACGTTCTCTCATAATACATCCATCACATTGCACGCAAGTTTTTGATAAAACCGGAGGTTACAATCAGAGAGTATTCATAAGAATAATTCCAACCGTGGGATTCCGGGGCACTATATGAATACCTGCGCTTCGTAACACAAAATTTATCCCAATAATTGAAGAACGGCGTCCGACACCTATTCCCATTATAAGTACAAACACACCAGGATACCGTTGCTACATCACTTTTGATGATGTCTGCTGCATTAGCAAAAAACACGTCAGGTATAAAAACATGCAGAGCACGGACAATAGACCCGGAAACATCGACAATGTACTAGACAGGCTCCGTGAAGACATACCGACCATGATCGTTCATTAAAATGTTTAAAAAAGCTCTTTAGTTTTCAGAGTAACATCTTGTGATACCTGCGTGAGATAGATAATGTTCGTTTTTTTTTGTTGAATTCCTCCTGACGAAGTAATATTAAGTCTGGTGTCCCGAACGAATTGAATGGATAAATGGTACGTGCAATATTGGACAGCAGGTTAGTTTTATTGTTGAAATCTACTGTTTCAATGAGCTTTGTATATTAAGTTACTAGCTTTTACACGCGGTTCCGCTCGCGGGAGACAGAAGAAAATAACAATAAATATAGAAAAATTCCAAACAGCTGAAACTATAGTCAAGTGGATTGGATTGGATATTATCGTGACTGTGAATACTACAGTGCGACGATATTACGGTACTAAGGGTTAGAACTTCATTACTGGAATGCTAGATGACGTTAAAAAAGCTAGATTTTGAAAATTTTTCATCAAACAATTTTTTTTATCTTACATAAAAAGTATCGTATGTTATTTTTGGGAAAGAAAGTTTTTGGCTTTCTACAACTTCATCTTGATACAAAAAAGGGTTCGAGGAAATCTTCCAAAGAAAGGAAAGAAGTAAACAATTTGAAAATAAGTAACTCTATACATGGATGTGTAGATCATGCAAAGAAGTAACTTTCAGACACAAATTCAAAGAAAGTCCTCCTAAAACAGCTACTTTCATATAAACATTGAATTACACGAAAGAAGAAAATTCTTTCCAAACAAATACTTTCATATGAACACTGAATTATACAGGAGATACTTTTCTCTACTCAGTTTGTATTTCAAACATTCGTTGTAGAATAAAATTCAGATATCATTCACATGAGTTCTACTTTAAATGAATGGTAACAAATTGCACTTACATGGAACACTGTCATCCTCACTGGTATACATCGATGTTTCGCCTTAAGACACTTGCCCTAAGGCCCTTCAGTACCAAATTGGATAACAATATAGAAAATACATACAATTAATTCATGAATTACGATTTTTTCCATGCAATATCACCTCATGCGATAATGTATCAAATTCTTTGCTGTATCAAGTCCTGTGCTACACATCCTTTGATGAGCAGGTTCTCTTCACATGCAGCGACTCACCTCTTCGACCTTTTCTGCTCATATATCCGTTACAATACTCTGCCAACTACGATGTATATTCATGTGTATAAGATGCTCGTAAACAACGTTTATAGAAATCGGTTGCTCCAGTCATGAGTGGAAAATTAGGGCTAGATGATGTTGCGTGCTTGATTGCTTTATCCACCAATAGGTGGTCAGCTCATCTGGGCCTGGAGCAATGAAGCTCTTAGAACCCACAAGGACTATTCGAACGTCCTCCGGGATTATCGGTTGGTACAGGTTATTGAGCTTACACTGTCGAAGTTCTCTGCAGAAAGCTTCGAACTCCAAGGCTTTGACAGAAGGATTTGAACTGTTCAGCAGTTAGTTGAATGTCTACAACACGCAAAGGCTCCGGTAATAAGCGAAAAGATTAATCGCGGAATTGGAGTTTATCCGTGATAATTCTCGCTCGCTTCACTAGTCTATGGTTTTATAAATGTTTGCTGTTAGGCAAATACTTCCAAATATGATTATTTAAAATAAAATTCCTCCAAAATTCTCGGACTTTTATCAACCTATTATATATACAAGTCATTTGCTTAGCATACGTTCGAAAGTTTTTGATTTGTCCACATTTCAAGTGGCACACTTGGGATTTCGTCCCCGGACAATTTCAATAACGTTGGATGAAATTTTTGTTCGTATTGAAAACAATGAAATTCAATATCAAAGAATCTTATGAATACGTTTCACAATCACATTGGTAAATTGTTTGGTTGTATGCATTTAGAGTACTCACCACCAGAAAAATGAAAGCAGCGAAACCGGGTACAAATATGATGATGTCTTTCGTTCCAATTCTGTTATACAAAACCCAACAGAAACAGTTCAGTAAGCCAGTTACATTACAAATTATCAGAAAAGTAAAGGCCGGCTCAAAGAGTTTGTTTACATTCGCCAATGTTATATGTAATCTTCTGTAATGTGTCTTGATTTCTCGAATTTTCAGTGTTAATAATTGTATGTCGTTAAGTCGATTCAATGACTCTACACAAAATGTATTTTCGATAATGATTCTGAAGCAATCATAACGAATACTCAAGATATCAGATATTTCCCAAATCAAACTTACAATCACAAAATGAAAGTACTCCTCGAAAAAACCAGAATAGGACAAAAGATGAAATCGTTTAGGGTCAGAATACCAACTATAACATCCATATAGTATCAGAAAAATCAGCGATAAATGCCAACTGATTATTTTGAGAACTCCATGAACTTTGTTGTGTTTGTGGTAAAATCGTTTTTTTTCGTGAATGGTTTCAGGTAATATATCGTAAGATATGATTTCCCAAATATTCCAAAAACGATAAGCATTCAGAAAAGTTGACACTCGACAAATGACGTCTGATGACTCCTGTACAAACATAAGGAAAGATCCTAATGTGCGGATTTTCTTCTGTTGAATTATTCCAGAGTAACCTACTTCAATTCTCATGAGTTGGATGCAAAAAAAGAAAATGAAAAACATTATCGAAGACAGATTCCAGAATATCTTTCTGACTAGTTTTCCATGAATTTTTCCACGTGGTGACACTCCAATATATTTAGAAATAGTCAAATATGTTCGGAAAATAAAAGTGCTTCCTCTTCTTTCTTCAGTATTCATGGTAGCTCAACAGAGAAGACACAACAACTACGAAGATGAACTTACATCCACATTATTGATTGAAGTATATGTGTTTCCATTTCACACAGCATTTACGTCACGACAGCAATAAAGTCACGGTAAATATATTCCATTAACTAGAACAATAAATCACTATATGCTTTCTGCTAGTTAAAAGGTTTCCAATAAATCATTATTTACATTGCATGATGCTTAAACTCAAATTCTTGTTGTGAACGGAGGATCCTCCTTTATACTCCAAACTATTCAAGTATATTCGAGAAATTTGAATTTCCTCAGTGTTTCCTTACGAAAATTTCACTGTGCGAAGCTGACTTACTGAATAGGACGACACAATATTGTCTTTCCTTGTCATCGTAACATATCAATACATTTTACAGGCAGGTTTGTCGCAGGCATTTTCTCGACGTCTCATGTGCTTACAACAGGCTGCAGATATATTTTTCCACAGAAAAACTTTATAAAAATCAAATGAAGAGGTAAATCCTTGACCCATACGTTTTCATCATTTGTAAATGACATGGCTGAATACGTATCAATTTGTTTTAATCGCAATCTTTGTAGATAATTATTCAATAGTGATCTCAGCACAGATCTCTGAGGAAGTGGAAGTCGCACTGTTGACAAAAAGGTGTGCATCAATTTCAAAAGCAGAAAAAATTGCGTCAGTTTGTGTTCTAACTTACAGCTCTCGGAGATAATCCTGAAAGAATTTAATAGATTTCTTTGCAATTTTTAAATTTTTGAACTGCAAATACCTGTAATGTGATGCTAGTGACAGCATGTATGGTCAATTGCTCAATGTCAACGGAATTAATAACAAGCTTTGTTAGTTTCATTGACAAGCACAAGGTTGCTTCAAGCACAAGATATAATGCTTCTATACGAAACCAAACTTGGACTGGAACATGAATACAAACTCAGGGGTTTTACCTCCGGCGAACCACTTTACTCCGTTCGATTAAGATAATCTGTTTAGTGTAGGGCAGAAGGTACTTCTGGTCGAAAAACTGAACGCAAACAGGAGAGAGTGGAACCACACGAACGCAAAAAATTAAATGTGAACGGCGGGACGCTCTGGGAATATTCCCTAGACGATAATTTTATTATTGACTTTTCACTCCTACAACGGAGGTACGCTCACCCCGATTGGACTGGTTATGAAAGAATATGTAAGGGATATGGAAGTACTATCAGAACTGAACTCGTATCATTGTGTCCAGTCTTGTTTGAACTAAGTAGAGCGAACCTTAAAATGGCGAGAAAAACCTACGATTACAAGACCACCGATTGGCCAGAATTCAGAAGACAAAAGAACAGACAAACGGAAATATTACAAAAGACAGACGAGACAATCTCTATCCCGTCCACCATGGCGGTCGGTCGTAGTCGAAGAGGGAAAGGTTATCCTTCCGCCTCATGTGTAGGAATTCATTCATGTGAAGAACCGGACCAGGATGCAAAGGCAACATACCTAGGATCCCAGATGCAGGGAGAATGTTCCAAATTGCAGTTGAGGTCGAAGCTTATATTGAGGAGTTCACCAACAGGAGGTGCAGGTGAACCCTGTGTGGGGAATGACCGGGTCCTGAGTAACATGTTCAAGGGAATCCCCACCGTGGAGAAAGGTAATGTGTAGGACAAAGCGAATATGTTCAGGGAGCATTGATGGGCCGTTAATACGCTCGACCAAGACTTGACTGACGAACAGAAGACCTTACGAGACGACACAGAAAGACTAAGACGGACAGATTTGATAGTGGTCGAGAAGAACAAATTCGCTCGACTGTTAACGAACCCTGATGAACTGACAGAAATGGTAAAAAGACTCCCGAAGACCCAAGCGCCTGGACTGGTCAAGGTCGATGCGCGATGCAGGTTTACTCAAGAATGTGCCCTGTAAGGCTCTGGTCTAGTTCATATACATAATAATCGCGATCATAAAATGACACCATCCAAGTTGTTTGAAAGAAGCGAAGAGGGTGTCCGTCGATTTTTTCTTTTGGAGACACCTAAAATCACTAGTTTATGATAGTCCCATTGAAAACGAGGAAATGTTGAAGAATCGCATCATAGCTTGCTGCGAAACGATAAGAAACACTCCGGGCATTTTTCAACGGTTGCGAAATTCTTTGATGAGGAAAGCAGAAGCTTTATTGGAGGTCGTCACTTTGAACAGTTGTTCAATTTTTATATGTTTATTTTCCTAATGAATAACATAGTACTTCTCCGAATTGTTTTTTTTATAAACTCCGAAATGTAGCACTTTCTAATTGAATAATTAAACCTGACAATTTTTTTTTTATTTGGATTGAATAAACAGTTCGTTAATGGTCCGTTTAGAAGAAATATGTACGGGTATACTGCGTATAAAGTTTGATGAATACCTATAACTAAAATTGCAAAAAACTTATGACAAAACCTACCATGTTTTAAAAAATTTCAACTTCACCTAGCGCCCTAGTAGCAAAGTAATACGCATCGATATATAAAATTGCAAATATCTCGAAAACAATCACTTCCAGCGTTGTTGAGGAGGTGTACCTCTTTTACTTGGGAAAGGTGTGGTAATAGGTATTTTTATGAAAAGTCTCAAAAGTTTACTGTCAAAAAAGTTAGGGCAATTTGAAACAAATAATGACACCATACGCAGCGCCCTCTAGATGTTACTTGAAAATTAATTTCCTGCAAATAACTTATTTTTTGCAAGAGTTATTTTCAAAAAGCGATCGAAACAATTCAATTTTAACAACCCGTATCTCCGAAACGAAGCATTTTCGGGCACATGTTCATGTAGACTTTTTTTCTTAAAATTGTCCAGGAATACGTCACTTGAATATTTTAACGTACTTATGTTACACCCTGTATATTATTCAATTAGATTTTACACGTTGACAGAGAGTGGTTGGTTCAAATTTTTTTCACAATGTTTTAATAACTGTTTCCGTGGTGTAGTGGTTATCACATCCGCCTAACACGCGGAAGGTCCCCGGTTCGATCCCGGGCGGAAACATTTTTTTTTATCAATATTCAATTCAATTATAATGATAATAATATGCTTTATTGTTCAAAGAACTTCAAATTTTCAACCATAACGTAAAAAAATATCGTTCGCCTACTACCATTTCATTTCTGAACTATAACTATATTGAATACCTTCCAACTTGTCATTGTCAAACAGTGTCACTTGAAGTGTACTTTTGATTATTCTTTCACGCCGTAAGTCGGGATTTTTTGACAAAATACTCTACATGGGGAAGGGGTCCAAGTAGTATAGTATTCAAAAGCTCCAATGTCGACTATTAGCGCGATGTTAATTCACCCCTCGTTCCGAATGAGCTCTAAAATCACGGCATTGCTGTCTAGTGGTAACCCAATTAGGTCATGTTCAACTTGAACAAAATTTAGCACCGGACTTCGCTAACTATCAACAAATTGAAGAAGAGCGAATCAAGCAAGTCGTGAACGTTGAGTCGAGCAGTGCGTGTGCTTCTATAGCGGAGAAAGGAGGTTTCTGCCGCGTTAGTTGAACATCGCTGAAAGTTGCGAAACCAATATTCATTTGTTAAAACGTGTAGTTCATTTGTTTGCAAACGTGACGATTTTTGTTTCGCGGGCCTATGCAGGTTTAGAAGTGGATTACTCTGGGTCGAAACTTCAGGTAAATTAAATATACATTGTTGAGTTTGTCCAATTGAATATAGTTAGATTTTTATGCAGAAAACGGTACTTTCCGTTTGAAATAATATTTCACAGCTCATTGAATTTGCTCCATACCAATGGCGATATTCATTACCGAAGCACCGTTGAAACTGATTCGAATTTACTGTTTGATATGTTTCACTTTGAAATCTATCTATCACAGTGGTACAGAAGGTTTTGGGGTTTCGTGTCATGGGTTTTGTTCAGACGTTATTCATTGTGAATAAGAAATGGTTATTCTGATTATCTGCTTCAAACCGATGAAATGATATGTTATGGATATTCAAAAAACATGTCATTGTGAGATTTTATAAAAACGCGACACGTATTTCCTGTACAATTTCTTCAGGCGTGTAAAGATATCCCTGTAGAAGTCTGCTGACAGCTCTTCAACACCTTTAACACTTAGAACAAGAGATATCGATATACTATACTGATGCATTTGATGAAGTGTGTCGATTGCCGTTTCGGTTTAGTCCTGAACACATATGATTGTTCAGTGTGTCATCAAATCGAACTCAACATATTGGAATAAAAAATAAAACCAGAATCGGATGACTTTGTAGTTCACCACGGGATACAACTAGATAGTGTACTGGGCCTACTTTCATATGCATTGCACACCTTGCGTTTCCATAATCCTCCCAATAACTTACAAATACGTAAGGCCTTCGAATCTCTCCAAAAAATTATTGAAATGTAATAATATTGTAGACCCGGTGTTTGAGATCATATTTATACCCCATTTAAACTGCACTGATAGCAGATAAGCTCTATTAGCCTATTAGAGAACGTGTTACCTCAGGGCTAGTACTAGAGTGCCACCAAGAGTTGGCCAAAGCCTCGGTATCTTTTTTTTGGTACCTTGGGAGCTGTCTGACTTGTCCATTCAGTCCAAGTCTCAAGAAAACACTGCAGGCTCTTGGGCTAATTCTCCCATTTTCTCATGACATCCATTCCATCAGGCCTTGTTCCCTGTACTAGTTTCTATAGGTTCCGTGTTGGATGTTCATCATATTCTTTTGGACGTAATTTCGTACATCCATATATTGCCTGCCTCCTTGGATTCAGTGCCTCACATTCGCGTAAGATGTGTAGAACTGTTTCTATCCCTTCGTTGCATAATCTGCAGCTAAGGTCTCCGTTGTACAACCCCATTTTATGTCCTCTAAGCGGACAATGACCGATTAGTAACCCTGTAATTATTCTAAGTCGATCCCTGCTATATTGAATCAGTTCTTCGGTTCTTTTCTCGGACGGTTCCCTATTGAAGGTTCTGCTGTGTTTGTTGCCAGATAGGTACTTTTGTCCAGTACTCTGTGTGCTTCTTATTGGTCCATGTCCTAATCTGGTTTTTCACCAATGATTTTGGTACCCTCAAAGCTGGTTCAGGACCAATATATGAAGTTGATGATCCGCGTCTAAAGCATTCATCAGCTTTATCATTACCTGTGATTCCTGAATGCCCTGGCACCCAGTACAAAGTCATTTTGTTCCGGTTTACAAGTTCATTCAGTTCTTCATGGCATTCCCAGACCAGTTTTGATGTCACCTTCGCGTTTGTCAGAGCCCCTAGTGCTCTCTTGCTGTCTGTAAAATTGTTGATCCGCTCATTTCTTTGAGGTCTCAATTTAATAAGCCTTGCACACGGTAAGATAGCATACACTTCCGCCTGAAAGACGGATGGGTATAGTCCTAGCGGATAGCTGTAGTTTAAATTTCTATCAGCACGGTATATTCCAGCTCCCGTTCCATGTTTGATCTTCGATCCATTTGTATACCAGGTGTTTTTTTCCAAACATGTTTTCGGGATTACTACTTCACGGATTACTCTTCACGGCTTATGATTTTGGACGTGAAGTTTGTGTTAAAGATGTACTTCGGTGTCATGTGGTTCGTGCACATATTCAATATGTACTCCTCCATTTGTTCCGAAATTTTTGTTCGGTCTGATCTTTTATAGTTCGGTGAGTTTTCCAGTCTGAATTGACCCATCCTGGCCTCCCCCATTATCACAAGGTGTGAAGGAGGTAGATTCGGTAGATAATAACATTATCCTGAGGTGGATTAAAGGCGACGACAGGAGTAAAGATAATCGCATTGCCGACTCTTTAACCAAGGAAGCGGCTGGACTAAGAATTTTAGGACACAGTGATGATGATGATGACTTCGACAATTGAGGAACTAGCCAATCGTCATACCCATGCTCAATCCCTAAAGAGATGGGATCAAATCTTGCCAGGATCACTTGGGCTGATCTACACTTAACAGTGGGATTTCTGAATGGCAAATGTCAAAGTAATAGTTAAAAATAATGAAGACAAAACATCCAAATTCGAGAAATCAGGAGTATATAAATTGAAGTGTGGAACGTGCCCTAAGGTATATATTGGTCAAAGGGGCAGAACATTTAGGAATCAAATCCAGGAACATCATACGAGCTATGTAATTAAGAAAACAAATTCAACATATCCAAATCATCTTCTAGAAGAAAATAATATCTTTAACGAAGAGGTCGAAATTTTGCACATAGAAAATAAAGGTTTGATACTGAATCATTTGGAAGCAATGGAAATTAATAAACTTACAAATTCAAACATTCTAATAAACGACCAACTAGATTTGAATAGGTCACCATCATTGAACTTGTTTTCTTAAAACCCGAGAAAGAATTATTGATGTAGATGTGAGGTAATATGCTCCAGGTAATCATAATTGAACAGGTACCTTAGGTAGAGGTTTAGGTGATTTTTTGGAGGTAGTCTCAATTATGGTTACCTGTAGTATATAAATATTAATGGAAGAACAAGTTGAAGTACTCAAATCACTTGAGAAAGCTACTATGCTAGCGAAACATGTTGTGATATATTTTTCAAATGAAGTTCTACAGATACCCATACCCAATTTATTTTAATGCCTTTTTGATTCTTCATTTGATATGATAGAATGGTTAAAGTGTTTTCTACCGAAGTTTTCAGAGGCAATATTTTTAATCGTATATACATAAATATACAGGGCGTTCCAAAGAAAACTTGACGCCCCTGTAAGTAAGAAACGGACGTGTGATCGAAAATTTCAAGGAACACGTCAATTTTTATTTTTAGTAGGACTAATTCTGATATGGAAATCATACATCAACTACCTCATCAATCAACTACCATCAATCAACTACCTCAATCAACCTCTACGGTCATCAACTACCCCCCCCCCAATGTTTTTCAATGGCATGAGGGGTCGAAAGATACATCATTTGAAAGTTTTT
>WOGP01004498.1:0-13973 GCA_015342065.1 Leptinotarsa undecemlineata
AATCTCAAACACGCATTGACTCTACAGCAACTGATATATTTATATAATACACAAGTGGAAGGTCGGCACAGGTATGGAACATGTTTAAGAGGAGACTCCTCTCACTCGCAGAAAGTCTTCATTTCTCAGAAAAAAATCATAAGATATATAGCTGGTGTCAAAAGTGACAACATGTATCACTTTCTTCAAAAATTACACCATTATCACCAGTATGTGTATGAAATTTGTGTATTCGTCTTCAAAAATATGCATTTTCTTACGCAATATAATTTCAGAAAACACGCATCACCTTACTATGGATCTTCATCACGTAACGGCCGAATCAATTAGGAAAGTACGCAATATAGATTTCCAGTCTTATAACACACAGTGTTAATGCTACATATCGAGTTCCAAATAGAATCAGAGTAAAAATCTTCAACAACTTACCAGATACCCTGAGGGTTATGGAACATGAGAATTCATAAAAAAAAATCAAAACTTTATTTCGTTGAAAAATGTCTATAATTCATGAAAGCATACTTTCAAACAACTAACCAACCATGTACCTGTTTTGTTCTTATGTGTGATAATTTATCTTTGCTCTTATTCATATATACCATTTCCATGTTATTTTCAATCTGACTGTGTACTGAATCAACATACCTATGTATGTCTCTCATTTTCTCTTATCTACCTAACCAACCTGACTGTTCTTCTACAATGTTATATAGTCTTGAATAAACAAAATTGATTCGATTCGATTTTATTGTATGAGAAAGATGTACTGATATATTTCAGTTCAGATAAACAGAACGGTCTTCTTTTGAAGCTGATCGGTATTCTCGGGATTCAGGAGATTCTAGTGTTTGTTTACCGAGAGACTAAACTGAAGAAATAGGGGTTCCCTTGGAACTTGAGGAGCTAGGTGGGGGAGTTTACCTTGCTTGAAGACTTAATAACCAGGTGATGGTATGAAGGTTCCACTATACAACATACAGAAGAACATGTATTGGAGTGGGCCAAAAGAGGAAAATTAGTGAAACCAATTCTTCTCTTGAGAATATGAAAAATACACCCTCTTGGAAAAACACTTCATTGCTGCCAGGCTAGAAGGTGGGGAAATAAAAATACGTTCAACCATATTCAAACATACTCAGTACAGGGCCAGGGACGAAGTCTATCAGATGGAAGATCATATAGACTTTCTGAAATGTGTTTTTTTAATAAATATAACTTATGAACAAAACGTATACTATTTTCAACTTGTCGCAGGAAAGAAAACTATTGTTGTATACTGACTTACGAACTGCTCCTGAATCATTTCAAACAGAGCTTCCCATATGAAACTTTTATACAAGTTTTGTTCGAATGAATCATCTATACGGTAATAAGTCCTGGTAACGCCTTCATTTATCGTATGGTGCTTGAAAGGGGGTTGACAATCATTTGATAGCAGTCTAATATTGTGTTTGTAAATCTTCATGATCGACTTTATTGCCAAACTAACTGATTATTATAAGAAAATAAATATAGTTGAGGCACTAGTTGATCTAATAATAGTACTGATGATCTTCAAACATGACTCAAACTCTGAAAGAAGGTTCGAATTAGATGAATACTTCAATCTAGCAGACCACTATTATGCAGTCATTGTTCACTGAAGTTCTAGCGTTGAATCCGGTCATTATTACGCTTTGGTCAAAAACGAAACGGGCTGGTTTAAGTTTGATGATAGTCGTGTCATTAAGTGTTCCGGCGATGTATTGAATATATTGGAACCTCTGGAGATACCCTGCATTTTCTTTAAAGGGAGACAAGACATTGGCATATCAAGATCTTCATGATGTTGTGCTGCAGGTTTTCCGGAGTTTCCTGCAACTGAAAAAGCAAATATGCCACTGGAATCAATGAAGTCGACCCGGAACGTTAATTAATTTTTGTTGTTTTATAATTCCCTGATTTGTATTTTGGAAGTGTTTTACTGTAGGACAATGAATCTGAATTGAGTCGAAATGAACAGAATTGAAATCGAAGTATTTCCTCATGGTCGTTTTGTGAAACATGTCATGGAATCATTGTGTATTTCATCAGTTCGGACTTCCATTGTCTAATATAATATAAATTGATTTGAAATTTCTGAAAATATTGTGGAGCAAGAGCTCCACAAGGAAGAGAAGCAAGCCTTCACAACCAATACTTGTACTTCCTTGTTCTTCTACTTGTACATCAGAGGATTAACGGAAAGGATACGAAGGATTGGATCCAAGTATAACATCTGAACATGCTTCAGATCTGGGAACAATATCCGTAGCAGCCACACGAAAACCAGGCCAGCAAACGCGGACTGTGATTTCAAGTGCGAGTGAGGAGAAGCATACATCGGTGAAACTAAGAGGCCATTGAAAGTTCGCATTGCTGAGCACAAAAAAATACACACAAAGGGGACAAACTGGCAAATCCGGAATAGCAAAGCATGTTTGGACTCATCAACATAATATCGAGTGGGGTCAAGCTGAAGTCATCCACAAAGAAGAACACTGGTTTAGGAGAAAATTAAAAAAAGCCGCGTATATGTTGTCCCACAACGCATTCAGTCAAGTTAGCGAAGAGATACGTAACATATGGAAACCTCTAATCAAACGAAAAAAGACCAACTCCCGCCAAACAGTCATCTCCTGCTAAAACCAATGAAGCGGAGAGAGAGAAGGGAGGATAGGTGAAAGCACTCGAATGGCCTATAAATAGTCGAATCTCGGAGGAATAAGTCCTAGTTATCACACGAAAACGATTGTGGATACTAACAATCGAAACGTTGCGACATAACTTGGTTTGGATTCTTTTAATTTTAATTTATTGTTAATAATAATTTTTAATTTTCAGCTTTTATTAATATTTTTTTTTTCTGGTTGTTGTTTGTTTTTATGTTATTTCTTTGTACTTTTCAGTTTTTTTCGGTTAATCTTTTTAATATTTTTCAGGGATTTCGAATAAATATATATTATATTAGACAATGGAAGTCCAAACTGATGAAATACATCACGAAACATTGTTAACCACCTTCAATCAAACATGTTGTGAAATAATTTTTCATGAGCTCTATGGCTTTGTTTTTACCGAATAATGCCTTTTTTTCTGTAGAACTTCAACTCCGTCGTTTCCCTGTAGACACAGTTTCTCGCAAATAATCGGTTATCAAAGTACAATTAGTACTTTGACAAACACCAAATTCGATAAAGGGTGATAAAACATCTAATTGCCATCAGGGCTGAAATCGCGGTTTAACTAATGTGTTGTGTGAGAAGGCTGTCGTTTTTCTCACGAAAATTTACCGAGAGAGCACTGGATGCAGCCCTCGATTTGCATAAAACTAATTAGTTTGTTCTTGTGGTGGAGGGCTTGATGTAGGAAATTGGGGATGTGCACTTTGTACTCTGATAGCTCTTTCCACATTATCATTTGTTCTTTTGCATTTTTTCTTTTAACAATGCATAGTTCAGATTAATATACAAGAATTCACGAAGTGGTTTACATGTTCAAAATGTTATGAGTGAATTTATCCGTAACTTAATGGAAACCAATAAAATTATCGTATTAAAAATCATTTTATTGAGGGATTTTCACTGAACAGTTTTCCAAAAACGCAATAAGTGTTTCGCCATACAATGGTTTCTTCGGGCGTGTCTACTAATTATATTCTGCATATTCGATGCTGAGTATATCTAATTTTACAATTTGAAGTACCTAGATTTCAAGTACCTGAGTTTGTAATGGAATAAATTATCTGAGCCATGTCCCAGAGTCAATATTTCAAAAAATATTTAGTAACGGGAAATTATTCGATTCTAATTGATCACTCAGTATATTACCAGAATTCTTGAATCCATTGATTTCTAATAGGCATTTTATTATTATTCGACTATTGAAAATGTACTGCATCAGCCCGCCATTCGCTTCTCTCACTTAAAAAACGAACCTATATATTTCTTTTCATTTTTTTGATATATGTTTAAGGGTTGCTATCTCGTGTCAGAGTTTGAAAAAATTATGATGATGATAACTGCTGCTCAATGTACATAAAACAGTTATATTCGTCAATTATACATGATAAAAAATACTAATGCAACTAGTCACATTATTCCGTACACAGATACTCCTACCCACCCGTCAACTCTTCCCACACACACCAGTCACGCTTTGAGATAGGCAACAAACTAGTAACAATCACGCTGACAGAATAAAATGTTTCTGCTCCGGCACCACTGCGAGCAACACTGGTTGAGAGCAGGTGCTTGCATTCTATTAGAGCAAAAGATGGAAAAAGATGCTCTTTGGTTGACCTGTCGTCACCATGTAATGGAAATACTGCTGAAAGCAATCGAAATACAAGCACTGAATCCATCAAGTGGACCAGAAATATTGATCTTCAAACGATTTATATCTACTTGGCCTTACATTGACCAGAATAAATTCAGTATAGTTTCTTCAGACCCTGGCGCTTTGATATACATAGAAAATATAGCAGGCAGCGCAAAATCATTCGCCGAAAAGCAGCTAAGTGATTATCAACTACGTGAAGATTACAAAGAACTGTCGACACTTACAATAATATTTGTGGAAGGTGCGCCTAATAAAGGGATATCATTCAGAGCTCTAGCAGGCCTTCATGGCGCATGACGGATGGCAAAAGCAATTCATTGCCTCAAGTATATTATGTTCAGAGACCAGTTTGAACTGACAAAATAAAACTCAAATCCATTACAAACGTTGGCGTTTTTGTCGTTACGATTTATGTAAAATGTTGGTGAGACTTTCAGCACCAAGGAATGACTTGTGGCTGTTGAAAAATATGAACAAAGCTTGCGCTTGCTTTTTTGGTGATGACGTTTCTCTTAAAAGCAAGCAAAGAATGGTGATTTCACTGAATGAAGAAGATTTATACTATAATCCAAAGCGAATCACTTTGGATCCAAGTCACATCGAAAACGAAAATATTGAGGATTTTTTGATCAGCAACACGTTAAAATTTTTTAGAATCCTGGGAATTCCGTCTGCAGTTTTGCAAAAAAAATTCGTTTCCTGGTTTCCATAAGAGTGGTGAACGACATTGCTGAACACAGTGTAGCATTGATTGAGTAATTTGATAAACTAATTACCATAGACGAAGAACAAAAACAATTCCTTCTCTCGGTTGTGAAAAATTTCATGAGTATAAGCATAAGTATCATGATACAAAGAAATCTACTTTATTAGCATGAGTTATAATTTACTTTTTCCTAATAGTTATTTGATTTGTGTATGCCTGTCTTGTTTATGATTCAATTAAAGAATTTTCAAAAAAATTCATTCGCTGGTAGCGACCACTGAATATTACGTCGAATTTGGTCATTATTACGCCTTAGTTAAAGACGAAACGGACTGGTTTAAGTTTGACGATAGTCATGTCACGAGTATTGGTGATGTATTGAATCTAAAGGAGCCTCTGGAGACACCTTACACTTTGCTTTATAAGATAGAGGTCATTGATAGATCAAGTGACATGCACACTGATAAAATAAAAAAAAATGCTCATATAAGAAGCACCTTGATTTCTGAACATTCTAGAAATATTTTTTCAATTAGTGGTAATATAGATTCTGTTCTCCAGGAATTTAAAAAAATAATTTATCTCTCTCATGTCGTTTTTGTCCCTTTTCAGATGCTTACAAATCATTCCACGATGATTTCTTCACAAATTGAAATTTTTCCCAAAACACACTGGTCTTTACTAGGAGCTCCTCTGTCTGTAGAGTCTTTATCACGTTGCTTCACACAGAAAACAGAGTCTCTAATTCTACTCCCATCTCGTCCCAATAGTCTTTCTTCCCTTATAGCATTTCTATTGAAATTTTACCAATAATAAATTCGAAGATATCACTTGGAGTCAAGCTATTCTCCCAGTTAACTCTGGTGGTTTAGGTATTTGATTAGCCTCATCCCTCTCACTGCTAGCATTTTGTTCCTCTTATAATAGTTCTCGTCATTTGATAAACCCCGTTCTTTCCAAATATTTATCTGAAATTTCGGATGCGTATTACTTGAATGGTGAAAATAAATGGTTATCTCAAACGAAAAATACCCTTCCCGACAATAGAAAGTGTCAGAAAGCCTGGGATTATCCAATGATTGATTCGGTTCATAATCAACTTCTTGAGTCAGCTGAATGTTCCAATATTCAAATAGCGTTACTCAAAGCTGTTATATCCAAACAATCTGGTGCCTGGCTGGATGGTCTTCTTGTGGCTTCTTTGGGTACTCTTTCAGATAATGCATCGTTTAGGATCTCGATAGGTCTTTGGTCAGGTTCTTCAGTTTGTGTTAGTCATGAATGCAGACGTTGAACCACTGTAGAAGAAAATGGTTATCATGAGCTTAGTTGTAAATTCAGTTCTCGCAGATTTTCAAGACACCATTCTATTATTGATCTTATAAAAAGAGCTGTAGCCACTGCAGAGAAAAAGAACTGTAACCACTGCAGAGGTTCCTTCAGTTCTTAAATCCCTTGGTGTTAGTCTAGATGATGAAAAGCTTTCAGACGGGATGAGTCTAATTCCTTGGAAATTTGGAAAACCTCTGGTTTGGGACTTCACCTATGTGGATACATTTGTAGCTTCACACTTTGCCGCTACGTCTAATTCCACTGGTGCAGCTGCAATGATTGCAGAAAAATCAAAATTTCGTTAACTTGTTTGCTAACTTGTTGCGATTTCTTTCCTGTTGCTATTGAAACCTTTGGCGTTTTTGGATCTTATACTTCTGAATTATTGAGAGAAATTGGTAGGAGAATGATGAATTCTACCAATGACAACCGAGCCTATTCATTTTTGATTCAAAGAATCAGTATCGCCATTCAACGGGGTAATGGGTACTCTCTCGTCTACTCAATTAGATTAAATATTCCTGAACCCTCAAATCAAATCGAAATTTTCTATGAACATCACAGAAAGGAGTGAGCAGATTGATCACTTCCCAATTATCTCAGAAGATTAAGAGGAAAATAAACAAATTCTGGAATCATCACCAAATTCGAAAAAACCACCATGAATATATCTGATTCAATTTCAAGAAATTCAAATTCCTCATTCCGTTGGTCCAATGATGAAAAGAATCATTGCATCCATGATTACTGGAATTAAAACAGCAGTGGCGAATGTATCATCAACAGCTACAACAATTAGATCAGTGATACGTTCCTCAGTCAGAACCCTCCGGTCTAATGGGTTGAAAAATATTGGCAAAACCTGTTTTATGAATAGTGTAATCCAATGTTTATCAAATACAAGATAGTTACTGGAATATTTGAAAAAGGATGAGTACATAAAAGATATCAATACTAATATTTCTACTACTGAGGGAGTTTTGATCAGAGATTTTGCAGAAGTTATCAAAGAATTATCGTCAGAAGGTTCATCTGATAGAGCAGTGAACACAGTCTCCTTAAAAGGTCAGATTCAGAGTTTTGTCCCTCAATTCATGGGTCATGCGCATCAAGACGCACAGGAGTTCCTTCATTATCTTTTAGAAGGTTTACATGGTGACGTTAATAGAATTATTGGGAAACCTTAACCGACCTCAATGAAGATTAACGAAAAATTAAGCGACAGCAGAAAAGCACAAGAGTCATGACTGATTTATATGAGTACATGTAACTCTAAGATTGTAGCTAATTTCGTTGGTCAAATAAAATCCACGATGATGTGCATACATTGTGGACACTCATCAGTACCTTTCAATCCTTTCTGGGATTTGTCACTCCCCATACCACAAAAATCTGGCCAATTGAGTTTATCACAGTGCTTGGATTCATTCACAAGAGAGAAAATTATGGATGGACATGAAAAACTGACTTGCAAGAAAAGAAGAAAAGTCTCTATCGATCCATAGTTTCCCCATTATTTAGTCATTTATTTTAAAAGATTTTCTCTAACAGAAAGATTTAGAGGCAAGTTGAATGTTGCCATCGAATTTCCTTTAGATGGATTAGATATGATCAATTATGCAACAGATAATGTGACTCCTTGTCTCTATAATCTATATACACTTTCGAATCACAGTAGGTGTACCCACAGCGGACATTATACATTCTGCAGGCATCCTTATACTGTCACGTGGCACAAATACAATGATTCACATGTGTCACCAATTTCACCAAAATCGCTTGTGAGTGGAGATGCATACATCATCTTCAATGAAAAGGAGGAAACGATTTCGCACCTTTGAGCGTTTTCAAAAGTTATTTTTCAACTGTTGATTTCAATGTTATTTTTTCAAATGTGGAAACTGGGACATATGCTCAGGTAATTCAATTCATCACCAACTCAGACACTTAAAATGTAGTTACTTGAAATTGTTAAATTGAGTATTTGGAGCATTGAATATGCAGAATATAGATAGTAAAGACACGCCCAAAGAAGCCATTGTATGGCGAAACACGTGTTGTGTTTTTGTAAAATCATTTGATGAAAATTTTGCAAAAAAGTGTGTTTTTTGAATACGTTAGTTATGGATTTTCATGAAGTATAATTCATTATTCATTATTCCAGATGCGTTTCGCTAACACCGTAATTTCATCGGTAGTCATAGTTCACACTGGACTACAAAACTCATATACAACAGTAGTATTAAAATCTCAAGGTCGAAGTTTTCAGAGTCAATATTTTTATACTTGAAAGACTACAATTTTCGAAATTTCTCCTACAATCTTCGAAATTTCGCTGGCACGAGTGATTATCTTTACCAGAGGTTCATATGTCGTGAGTTAATCTCCGATGACAGTCGTTGACTGTTATTGACAGTTACGATGTTTGCTATCCTTGAAGATTTTAGAATGGGATTCCATATTCAGTTGGGTGTCACCGCTCCTTCTTTTCTGCTGAAATCAATCGTGTGTTTCTTGATCTCTTTTGCCTTCCATACTAGGCTATGGTATCTCTGGTTGGCGGGGAATGAATTTAGTGTTTTACAAACATAACCCTGTTGTTTTCTTCACTGAGTGCGTGTTCTCCCACAGCCAACTTGTCAGTTTGACCTACCTTGCAGGTTTTTTGATGCTTCTTCAGCCTTACTTCCAAGGATTTATTGGTGGTTCCGATGTATACTGTCTGAAAAGTACCCGATATGCGATACATCCCTTCTGCTGATAGTGGACCTTTTTTATATTTAGCCTACCTGAGGCTTTGCTGTATCTTGGTGGGTTTGAAAATCGTTTTAATGTTGTGTTTCTCCAAGAGTTTTCCAAATATCTCTGTGACCCGAGGGATACATGCCAGTTACGCGTGTTCAACAATCTGAGCCGTCTCCTCATTTTGAACAGCGGCACACTGTATCCATTCGATCTCAAGGTCACTTGAAGATGTTCCGGTGCTTCCTCTGAAAGCTCTGGTTCTAATATTCTTCGAGCCCCTTCAGTTGGAGTGTAGAACACTCCTTTCTTTTGACAAGGATGGTGGTTTGATAGTAACTATACATGGGCGTGGGTTTTCGGTACACGCACACGTCACCGTCCGTAAAATAAACGAATTGAGCGTTGTTGTTCTGTCTCACACACCTTCTAAGACCGTTCGCCAACCGACTACCATCTTTCCAAGTCATCAGATTAGAAAGTAAAAACACCCAAAGGCTGACTTTCAGCCTGAAAGAGGTCAGACGTGTCAATCATGCTGAATGTTCATCAGTAAGTTGAGAATCGCTCCGGAGAAGCGGGGGTGTGTGGGGGAAAATGTCAACTCAGGGCACTCAACCCAGGAGGAGAGAAGGGGTGGGGGCTTTCCAAGCTCTAGATAACTTTCTCACCGGTAGAACTATCGCCAGGACCAATTAAAAACGGCCTTCGTCGACTTCATCGAATCCTGAGCACGCAATTTTCATTCTGCTGGCCAAACTACACTGATTCAAATAGCATTCATTTTACAGTTTGAAATAGACTCATAATAATAGACAAAACTATTGAAACAAATTGATTTATTCATTTATATTATTTGTAATTACTCCTTGAAGTATTTTCAAAAAAAAAAGTGATTCTGTCTTCCATCTGCTCTTTGCGTCAATTCCGGGAATTGGATGAAAAATTTCAGTCATTTCATGAAAGTGTAAGTGGAATCCAGTAAGTGAACATATTCCCTCATGCTTTCCGAGGAGAAAATATAAATTTTGTAGAGAACGATATATTCCTTTCCTCTCTTTTCCCATTTTCGCATCCACAGCCCGTTTTTTATGCATATGTTCTGCTTTCTCGCTGATAAATGTAGAGCTCTGCTCCAATTCATTTGCAAACTGGAAAAAAGGAAAGAATAAAACCCAACATCGAAAATATTGCCCTATAAATGAAGGAAATCTTTTCGAAGCAGAATTTTTGTTTGCCAAAAGCGCCGAACTGTTCATTCAGTTGCTTTTTCACGTAACATGAATGATTCCTGTTATATAAATAAGCAATGCGGTATTTATTTCCTTGTTTCAACGTCAACAAACCTTCGAGCATATTGGAATGATGATTGAATATTGAAAAAAAATTAGAAATAATCATTAGATTCAGAAATTATTTCAGATCCATTTGAAGAACAAAGTATATTGGTATTTGATTTCAAAATCGTGAAAAATGAATATAAGAAACTATTTAAAATTCCCAGGAATAGTTTTCCATTATTCCAAAAATTTGTTATTCAAGCAATTTCACTGAAAAACCTTCATCCTCAAATCAAGGCAAAACTACGGATAAATCTTTGAGGCCCTCTAAGAGCGGTGCCTGTGCGTAATTAGCGATTCACATTGGATTTGAATCGCGGGAAATTAAAATCATTTCGAAAAACATAAATGTCACATGAACGTAGTTCTCTAAATGGAAGAGTTTTTAAACAGTGGAGGTCGGGGTGTACTGAGTTGAACGTCAAAAAGATGATCAGTTACTGTCCGATGCGTATGTCTGATATGTACTGCTCTTGGTGGAATCAATTGTGCCAAATCACCTGAACACCTCCCGTGAAAGTATCTGTAGAAGAGAGACAAATATCCAACCTTTATTCGATGTTCCAGTATCAAGTTAACAAGTGATGCAGGTGAATGGCTCTTTTCTGAATGAAATCCAGCAGCATGCTCAGGGCCGGAGCTCCCTATATGAGACCAATCCACCAAAGAAAACAGATCAGAACTTTATGAAGTATCAAAAGTTGCTGAGGTTACACATAAAAGATATATTCAAATGACAAAAACACTGATATGCTATTTACCCAAGGAATATCTAATGCCTCTTCTTTAGGCAAGATATATGTATACTCAAATCTCTGTATTCCGAACATTCTAAAGTTCAGACGATTCAAAATAAATTTGAGAAAACATGGTTCATTCAAAAGAAATAAAATTATGAAGAGTGTTGTGACTGGAAATATGAGAAACCAAATGAATGTTTTGGGTGAGCAAGGATTTCCTCATGAAGATTGATATATGAATAAATACTTTTTTTTGATTCAGTAGTTAAGACGTAGAAATTGGGAAATATTTGTGAAAAACTAATATTGACAGACGAATCAAAATGCACCATAATAGTTTGTTCGACGAAAATATCTATCATAGGTAGGATAATGGACATGGACTATATAGAAAAATTTATTTCTAGGAAAGGTTCGGAATAAACGTTTAGTTGGGAATTTCGGGAACAAACAATCTAACTAGAGTTTTCCTAGTACAGTAGAGATATCTGTATCAAAACACCTAACACAGATATCGACTATCTCAAACAAAATATAATATCAGTAATAAAATGTAATAGTACTACACCCAGCATGAGCTGCCACAGAAAACTTATGTGTATTCACCAAAATGGCCGTCAATTCGAGCATTCAATGTAGTTTGTCATGTAGAACTAATTTTCTGTAGTGGCTTCAGTTTCTTTCGAGTAATAATTGTAAAATGAATATTTTTTTTGTTTTCTGTTGTTACTGATGATCCTATTTATTTTGAATGAAAGTTATAGAAAGTCAAATGTGATTTACCACTGGATTCTGGAATTTTCGCTTCATGAATAGTTGTAATAAGAGGGAACAGGTCGTGTTGATTATGGTCATGTTGACGCGAAACGTTTAATAAAAGATTCAGTGTTACTTCGTTATAGTAAATTTCGAAATCAATAAAATTTGTCATATCCTCCTATTTATATTCTCTGAAATAACAATTTCATTCCAAAAAAAAACAAAAAAGCATTTTAAGTTTTATTTCTATGATAAGAGAATGCTGGAATTTTCTGTAAGTTCTATTGGCCATTGAACAATTTTCCAAGATAATTACTTTTTTCCGTTGAATCATTTTCATATCAGTTACGGTTTGAAATGTATCGATGTTACCCGTTTATAAATATTTACTGCAACTATTTATTGAAAATTCAATGCAGCAAAAATTAATTAAATTAATTAATTAAAGTTATTCTGAGCTCTCCAGAAGTCGCTAAACTTGTTTTGAAAAGTAAATCAACAAAAATCCCAGGAAAAAAAATATCCGGAGACCAAACCAAAGCTCAACAAGAATATTTTGAACGTATTAAAGCCAAACTTGAAGAGTACATAAGAAATGGTGATGATTCAAAAATAATAAAATATATCAACAATAAACCTATCATAGTAAACAAAAATATTACTTCAAAACAAAGTAACCGAATAAGGACCTCATATCCACCTCTTTACTGATATCATATACATTAACACCCAAAGTTTGCTGCATAAAATTGACTAAGTTCAAATAAGCATTTTATATTACTCTCCAAAAATAATTCTAGTTAGTGAGGCTATAATAACTAGTTTAATTGAAGATTCAGAGATCAAACTGGATGCTTGTAGTCACATTCGATGTGATTCTACAAATCGGGGGTGTTGTGATTTATGTGAAGGATGGTATGCAGTGTTCAAGAAAGAAGACTTACATTTTAAAAGACAATTATTGGTGTAAGATCATAAGAGTAAATTTTGGTATGCGTCAATAGTTAGTGGGTGTTCTTTATCATTATCCATCTAGCTCGGATTCTGTATTCATAGAAAGCCTGTAAAATATCTGTGATGATATATTTGTCAATGATAAGCGTTGCATTCTTGTAGGAGAATTTAATTTAGACTTCTTGAATAACGGTTTGTATGTGAAAAAAATAATATCTATGTTTTTGCAATATGGAATTGATCATCTAGTACTGGATCCTACCAGAATTACTAATAAAAGTGAGAATCTAATTGATTATGCACTAACTAATAATAATTGTGCAAACTGTTTTGTCCATCCCACTCCTAAAATAACTGACCATTCATTAATATCTATTTGTTTCAAAAATAACAAATGGATTGAAAGCACTTCTGTAAAAAATTATAGAAACCCTAGTGAGCGAAATTTGGATAAAATAAAACTAGATTTAATATCATGTGATTGCGATTTGAATTCAACAGATGATAGTGTCATATATTTCAAGTTACCTAATAACTGTCAATCAGTTGTCAATAAAGTTGCACCAATTCAAATGTGTCACTATAAAAGTAACATTCCATGGTTTGACATCGAAATTCATATTAAAATAAAACAACGTGATCAGATATATAAGGATTTAATTGAAACTATCAAGGTAAATAAAAATGTCGAATGGAGAGAATTTAAGAAACAGAGAAATGAAGTAGTACATTAATTAAAAATCGAAAAAAAAGAATGATTCTTCGAGAGTAGATATGTATGAAAATAACTATCAACTGATGTAGAAAACATAAAAATTATAATCTATATCCTAATTTTTCTAAGTTTCACATATTAACAATGAATGAATTACGTCTGATTGTTAATTCCTCAGACAACAAAAACAATGTTCATGAGATCTTAAATTCCAAAATGCTCAGTCATTTTTGAAACATGTGGACACATAATTTCAAACCTTGTAAGTACTTCTCTTCAAACTTCTAAAATGCCAAATCATTCAAAAGTTAGTACTATAGTTCCCA
>WOGP01004499.1:0-13972 GCA_015342065.1 Leptinotarsa undecemlineata
AATTTGGGTTGACATTTGACCACCATCTGCAATCTTGTGATGATAGAACTCCATTTGTTGTAAAAGTATATTCATCTCCAAACAGAATACATCGATGAAAATCTCGTTGTTCTTCTATTTCACTCTGAATCCACATGGAAAAATCATATCTCAAAGCGTAGTCTCTTTCTTGAATTGCACAAATGAATGTAGGTTTGTAAGCATGGTACTTATGTTTATTGAGAATACACTTCACAGAGGTTTTTTTATGCCGGTATAATCACTATTTTCTTGGGTGGACCTTCTAGGATTTTTCTACTACTGCTTGAAGTACGTCAAGCTGGTTTTCTTCTGGGCATACAGGTTTCGTTTATGTTTATATTGTAGTGAGCCAGTCTGTTTGAAATTCTATAAAATTCTACTTACAGTTGAATAGCAAATTTGTTTGTCTGGATGCCGCTCCTTGAAAATATTTGCAGCTTCGCGCATTGTTTTATAACCATCACCACAGATCAAAACTAATTCTCCCTTTTCAGTTAACGTTAATACTACTGGGCGAGGCATTTTTAATTAAGGACAAATATGAAAACGTTTTACAGGCAAGTTTCAAGAATCCACACAATCCGCGATATATTTTGGATTGTTTTTTAATATCTGTTCTAGTTGAGGCATTGTTGTCAGAATAAAAGAAATGTTATTGACATTTTATTCATATGAACATTTAGTTAGTAAAATAATTTCCTTGTGAAAAAGAGTATTTGTTTTATTCTAGAGTTCTGTTAAACATCGTTGCAACAAACATGAAGTTGACGGTTACCAAAAAAAAAAAATGCAAGAAAATTTTACATATACACTTTAATTTGATAAAAAATACTCCAGACCGATTTGATTGTGGCTACTTCAAATACATATTAAATAAAAATAGTAAAAATATGTATCACACGGGGGTAATTCAAAATTTTCCAAAAGAAAAACAAATTGAATAGCAGGCCATGACTTCGTACCTGGACACATAATTTTTAATTCTCAGCAATTTTTCTCTTCAACGTATTTCTATAATTTTTTAAATAAGGGTACTTTTCTCATGAACGAACTTTATATTTTTTGGCCTATCCTTTATGGTGTTTGTCATAAAGCCATTCCAGATACACTTGGAATGGCTTTTGGAGTTGGAATAGTTTTGGAACATGCACCAACTTTTGTCAAGAATGCTGTTACAAGTTTTTCTCAGCGCTTTTGCTTTACCACAAAAGGGTTTTTGGACCAATGGGGGAGCATCGTGCTCCTTCTCGTGCTAGTGAATCAACCTCTTCGTTGCCTATGTATCCTGTGTGGCCTGGTACCCAGGCTAATGACAGTCTGTTTTGACTGCCTAGTTCTTGTAGCTTTTCTAGGCAGTTCCATACCAGTTTGGATTTGACCTGTATGGAGCTAATTGCTTTTATAGCTGCTTGGCTATTAGAGTATATTGCAATAATATTTTCCTTAACTCTTGCCTTAGCAAGACTCAGTGGACCACAGTGTATATATTATAGCCAGTCGAACAAACTTGAACGGTGTGAACTGTTTTGAGTATCATGACCAAACAAATATAATTTCAGCTAGTCATGAACTCTTTCTGCAGCTGATTCAGTGGGATTTCCACTGCGCCACCTGCGGACAGAGCCAGAAAACAACTCCACAAATATGCTCCGGAATAGGAGTTGGAATAATGATTAATATTCTGGAAAGGTGCATATGACATGCTCCAGATTCAGGTGAAAACACCTTACCCCTTGCCCCTCATGTAGACCAACGACTTTATAGGTACGTGTGGCAGATACCCAACGGAAAAACAACAACTAACCTAGGAAATGCCGCGCAGAGAATTGAAGTAACACCATCAGGCACCTGTATAACGTCTTCGATTTGGAAGATTCCTCGCAATTCATTCCCCACTATGAAAAGCAGAAATTCATTTCGTTTGGTCGATACTACCAAAAGCCAAACCCTTTCTTTCCCAAAAATTCATCTGTCCTAAAAGTATACACCATTTAATTTAAATATTTTTTATATATTTTAGCTGCCAAACTATCCAATTTCGCCGCAGTTTGATGAAGATTTGGTGAGAATCAAACTCAAAATGAATGCTCCAAATGAAGTGCCAGCATTTTTATTCCATGTACTGTCGCTAAAAAAGAAGTTCAATGTTCTGTGTGAAATTTCATCAATATTTGGTAAAAAATATTAACCCATCATTGTCGATGTTATTATTTACCTTATATGTTTTTAGAAGATTTGATTCGAGGACAATGTAAAATTGAAAATAACTTTTTTGATATGTTGAAAGATTTGATTTTAACATTCAAGTTTCTAGCAACCTCGAATAAAGTAGTGATAAACGACAAACATTATTATAATAATGTATGTAAAGAAATTGAAAGTAGAATGGTCAATTATGATGCTTCATTTGAAACAAAGAGTTACTATGGAGTAAGTTATAATTCTTTTTTTAAGTCGATATTGCATAAAATTCTTCTTTTAGGAATACGAAGCTGAAATCAAAAGATGTACAATAATATTGTTGAAACTTCTGTTTTTTGAAAATGATCAGTTAGCCGATAAGATTCAGATAATTCTCTTTGATACTGTTATACATTGGATTGATTTTGTGAAAGCTGAGGTGAGTTTTCTCATTTATACATTCAAGTACATTTCATCTATTATATTTTTGTAGATCATCAATTATCTTCATTTAGAGAAGGGAAGAGAATATGGTCAGTATTTCTCTAAGTTGGTGCAATATTACAAGAGGAATAAAGCTAAATTTGTGTTCACAAATCGGTAGTTAATATAGATTCATGTATTCTTATTTATATTACTTTTCAACTTTTCCAATCTTAAATATATCTATTTTGTAATTATAAAAGTTATTTGTTATTGTGTTTCAATTCATGCAAGTTGATATTTGAATTATTTACTCCTATTGCGATGAATCCGCAAGGTACAAGTGACTAGTGAAGTGTCACAATGAGATTTAATAAAAACATATGGATAAAATAGTCGCCAAAAAAAGTCTCTGAGCAATGGCAAATTTTTTCAAATCACTCTAAGAGACTTCTCTGTTACCAAAAAATGTTTTGTTCTGCATGTCATATACTTACGCTGCATTATTTGGAACTTTTGATGTAGTAATGAATATTACTGGAGTTTTAACCCAACACCAAGCCGTTATTTCTAACACTTCGATACGTGTGATCGGCTTCAAGAGGCAGATTAAACTCAATATACATACACTGTTGTCTTTATTTATATGATAGATACCTCTACCAGGTAGCTGCGTCTTAATTGTCTTAAATTAATTTTACAATTTTACTTGTTAACCTTCCTCTTGAGGATGATCATTTGGTGATCGAAACACGTGTCGAGGTGTTAAAATAATGGTTTTCCGCATTTTCGACTTTGTCGTTTGGATTTCCTAAAAGGATCTGTAGTGTATGACTTGTTTTAAAAACTACCTTCATACCTAGTTCCTTCAAAATCTTTCCAAAGTTCTTCGTGTATTGGTGGTACGGAACAGAAATATATTTCTCTTGGTTTTTGTCGTTTCTAAAAGTCGAGATTTTGTTCATTCTTAACCTAAATTTTTTTCTTCCTCATGATATCACCTACAATACTCCTCAAGAAAACGTTATTGACTAACATTTCGTGTATCGTCCGTTTTTCTTTTGTGAACCTCTCATGTGAGAGGAAATGTCAAAATACGATGCGACGATGGGCTGCGACAGTGCTGGGCTGAAAATTCAGCCTAGCACTTTCAGGAATATAACTGTACAGGTATATTCCTGACAGTTTACAGCACTGTGGATAAACATGCTGGGTTGAATTTTCTAGTTTGACGTTTTTTTGACGTTTTCTCTCACAGGTGAGGCGTTCACAAAAGAAAAACGGGCAATCACAATTTTTTTGTGCGCGCATGCGTCAGTATCAGCTATCTTTTTCGTATTGTTTTTTGTAAAGAACCATGTTAAAGAGCCCGCAACTCATGTTTCAAAAATTAAAATATAAATTGAAGTTGTAAAAAAAATAAAAAGTAATAAGTCAAAATAATAAGAAAAAAATTTTTATACTTCGTTATAATTATGTTATCTGTACGATAAGAAACAACAAAACGGTATTGTTATGGAGTATGTAAAAGTGTTACACTATACAAATCATTCTATACAAGAAAACTCGTGACAAACTAAATGAGCGTATACAGGCTGGCGAATCAAATCTGATTATAAGATATAAAAATAATATTCCTGTAATTGTAGCAAAAAATTAGAACCGCCCAACAGTATCCACGGAGTCACCTGCTATTTTCAAAATGTTCGAGGAATTCGTTCAAAATGTGAAGCTTTGTATTCTGCTGTGAGTCAGGAGGAATTCGATCTTATTGCTTTATGTGAAACTAATTCATCGTATGACGTCTCCAATAGTGAATATTTTTTTGAAAGTTACACAGTGTTCAGAAAAGACCGTAAATTAGATGTTGTATCTCGATAGAGATACAATTTTTTCCATAAAGGAGAAAAATTGGAAACTTCAAAACTTAATTTTTTATGACATTTTGAACAATTCTACTGATTTGCAGCTAGGTGGGAATTTAGGTAGCTATACTCTTATTTTTTGGTCTAATTTGACCGGACCAACTGCCAGCTGCGTCTCTTTTTGCATGCTTGCGAATATGTATTTCTCAAGAATTAAACAGAATTATTCATAAAAAGGTAAGCAATAGGTTGTTAGTAATGGGACTTGCCACTTTTCATAATTATTATGCCAGACTTCACTAATTCCAGATTTTCAAAAGCATCATAAAATGTACTGTCATGTACTCCTATAATTTTAGACAGTTTCAATTTATTCTGTTGCGGTTCTCCGAAGAGTGTTGATCGCAACTAGATTTTTTGGTCTCTGAAATCGAATATGTGCTGCGTGTTCTTTGAAACGAGTTTTAGTGGCTTGCTTAGTCTTGCCGATATACACTGTTGGATATAAACAAAGATCAGCTCTGAAGTTGAGAATGAGTTTCGGAAAGTCTCAGTTTCACCTTTTATTCGTTTCCTTTTTCTCTTGAATAAAATATGTTCCTTCACTTTTCATTTTTTATTAATGAAATGTCTTGTCATTTTTTAATCATTTCATTAATAACCCCATAATATCCAAATCCGTATAGGAAAGTACTAAGTAAAATAAGCACATCTTATTTCTTTATTAATTTTTATCAACAGAAAAATACTTAGATGAATCCGCCAAAAAACTTTTGCGAACACAAATATAAAAATCCGTGCAGATTATGTTACAACACTTTCAAATGTGTAACCGCAACAAATCAGATTAAAATTCCGTAAAAATCTAATCAAGTTCTGTTAAATAACAGAAGTCCACCAAGGCTTTTAAGGCTAATTATAGGGATCATCAAAAGAACTGACCCAACTGTCGCTCAAATGTGGGTAGGTAAAAAATTTCTTGCTAAATCATTCCGAGAAGTTATTTCCATAAGTGACAAGTATATCACGATGAAGACGGAGGAGTTTTTGTGTCGGATGTTAATTAAATATTTGATCCCGAAATGAAACTTCAAGCAAAATGAATCATTCAAAATATTTGAGATAGGAGATTCAGAGAAAAAAGGGACAGTATGAGAATTCGTGAATAATCAAATATGAATCGTAGAGGTAGGTATTTTAATGTTTGACGTTGTCAGGTTGTTTTCATTTCAAACTCAACAGTAATAAATGATATTCTTGGCTTGATTGTGATTCGTAAAATGATACTATAAATGTGTATCAGTCTTGGATAAATAGTATGAAAAGTACCATGTTTCAAAAATTTATTCTATATCCAGAAGTGTTAGATATCTTGGGAAACACTAGATATGGTACAGTTGAAATCAGTAAGTATTACCAATATTTTTTCGAAATAAAAACATAGATAAAAAATAACAGACCCACTGAATATAATATCGAATTTATTTATTGATACACTCATTCGAATGGAAGATAACTAGCTTCCAACGTAATATCTAGATACTTTTCAAGATAGTAAGTCAGCTAAAAATTAAATAATTCATTTGGATAATAAAATTGGCATATGAGTGTTTTAGTAAAGTCCATTCAAATTGAAACGGGTATATTTTCAGTAACTCCTAATACTGATCTACACATCATTGGCGGCCGAGGTTTTTAGTGTTATGTCAGGAAGAAATTCCAAAAATACACGGCCTTCAAACCCGGAAAATATTGACACTGAATATTTGGAAATTGTTTGGTTTTTTCCTTGTAAACACTTTTCTGACTCAAAGTGAAATCACTGTATGCCAATGTCAATATTTCAATTGTTTTTTAGCACTGAATTCCATTTTTATACAAAATTTGAAGCGAATTATTTGATCCATTCTACCATGTTTGAAAGTTATTTTCGTCGCGAAATTTCTTCGAGCTGTAACGCTTTTATCAATATTCAAAAATTTCAAGTGTTTCAACATATACTCAATTTTCTGAATTCTGAGAAAAGAACATAGCTTTGGAAGTGCTCTTATATATCTCTGAAAAGTACGACTACTTGGACAAAACATAAATAGAAAGAGTACAATACCCTCTAACATTATATTTTCAGTTAACTTACTCTTTTTTTAAATTATTTCTTCATTCTCACATATTATTGTGGGATCTCAGAATTGAGTTACTTCTCAACTTTTCAACACATTCGAAAAAACTTTAAAATTTAAATAAATGGAATCAATTTCGATTCCAATGGAAAATGATAAACTTTCATTACAAACATCAAGTAGGTATTCAATTGTTAACAAGCAAGTGTAGCAATTCTTGTTAAAAGTCAAATTTTCATTTACATACTAAAAATCCCTTTCAAAGAAAAAAAAAGGCAAATGTTTGTTTCATTCAGATTCCTTTAAAAGTTTTTTCATTTAGCTATACTACAACAAGATGGATATTTTGCTTGAAAATAAACAATTTGCCATTCAACACTACATCCCAGATTCGACCTGTCATAGATCTTGTTCGACGCGGTCAAAGTCGGATTTGCAACGGCATGATTTCAGAAGCCTTCTTATGAATGTAATTCGTGAATTTCATAAGTTCAGACCCCTTGTCTGATATTATATAAAATGATTTCAAACCACTGAAATAATCAATAAAACTGAAAAATTACGAAAATAGCTGAAATGAAGTTAGAGTGAAATAAAATAAGAGTTGAATATAGAACAACTGAAATAAAAAGTAAAAATGGAAAATTAAGAGAATCCAAGCCAAGTTACTTCACGACATTTCGATTGCTATTATTCACAATCGTCTTCGGATGATAACAGGACTAATTCTTTCAAGAGTTGAATATTCATGAGTCATTCGAATACTTTCACTTATCTCGTCTTTCTACTTCAACTGTATACCGATATATTTTCAGTACTCCCTGGGCAATAATATTATTAATAGAGTAGATAAAATCAAAGATCTTGAAATCTATTTTGATACAAAAATGATTTTCAATTCCCATTTAGATTATGTAATGAATTCATGCTGCAAAACCGTAGCTTTTTTCTGCAGAAAATGCAAAGACTTCAACAACCAGGCAGCAATGAAATCTATTTACTATGCATTTGTAAACTTAATTTCGGAAGTGTGATATGAGCCCACGTTGTAATACACATAAATTACGATTAGAAAGACTCCACAACAGACTTTTAAAGTTCTTACATTTCAAAATAATGAAGACATGTCGAAATTCTATCTCACGACAAAATACAGCTTCCAGAACAACGAAGAATAATAACCGACTCAGTTTTGATTCATAAAATTATAAGAAACTATTATGATCCATCCAATCTAGCATCAATGATTTTTTATTACGTTCCTCATAACAGAAAATTACTTGCCAGTCCGAATTTCAACACAAATATGGGCAAAAACTTCCCAATTACTAGAATGTGTAATATTGTAGTAACTAAAATGTTTTCTTCATTACGTTGAATTCTTTTGAACTAACTATGAAAAGAATACTCAACACATAGCAAAAATAATGAATAATTGGTTATTATGTACGAAATTTATCAATTCATTAATTTTTATTATTTCTTGTTTTTGTTGATACCGAGTATTTCTATAACCACTACTATCAATGGATGCTTCTTTGGTTATTTACCTGTCCGTATCCCAAATTTTGAATAAATTAATAAATAATACTGTGAAATCAATTCTAGAGTGTGTCACACTTTATGAACTCATAAAATGAATGCTACCATTATTATTATCATAAACAACCGTGCTTTCATTTTCCTCATTTTCATTTTCTGTAATTTTGGATGTGACATTTCATGTGATATATTTCTCCATCTTATCTCCAGCAATTAAGCGGTTTCGGCCCAACAATAACGAATCTACCCTGTTCACTTATCAACAACAATACGTGCTCTAAACCTCCCGCAGGACAAGTGGGTTTTGTTTGGTGTATGCTTCTCAGAGCAGATGTGGCTACTTACGTGGTCTTGAGCATACCGAGATCTGTTATCATCGAATCAAGATGACGGATACAGGGCCAGCTTGCGCGATGCGATTCGCAGATAAGATATGCGTCCAAGCTTTATGCGACGGTCTTCAATGAGTTTTATAGAAGGTGGATACGAGAAGTAACGAGAAAATTCAATTCATTCAATAACGAAATATTCATGGTATGATATGAAAAATGTTCACAGACTGGTTCGTATATCATATTATATAAAACGGGTGTGAATGAGCTGAAGAACATTATTATGAATGAGAATGAAAAAGCCTTGAATGCGAGTTACATAATTGAAAAATGTAACGAATATTTCATATTTCATGAGTTTACACGAAAGTGTCTCACCACATATTATGCAGAATCATAATTTCTTTCTCTCATACTAGATGCTGATGTAACTGGGTTGATTCGGAATTTGAAAACCTCAAATTTTACAGCTCTCTGTGTCCATCGTATTTCTAATATATGGAAATGATTTGATCATATTCTTTCAAAATTATTGAAATGTATATGTACTATCAAATGTATCAAATGCTAGTGACACTCATCTTATTATAAGAGGAAATAAAATGGTGAAATTGATTAATAGTTCACAAAATATTTTGAATGAGAGAAATAGGTAAACATTTAAAAACTCGAAGGATAATGAGTTAATTTCTATGATAATGACAAAATTGAGTTAACTGATTGATCACAAGAAAAAATTGTACTTGAGTTATGATCACACCATAGTCTGTTTGAAAAAATCTGTGTATAAACTGTAGTGAGTCTATGTCTATATGAACTGTGTATTTGTGTTCAAAGCCATAAAGTCAGTTGCTCTCCAAGTCAAATGATCATCAGTACGAAACAGATCCAGAAACCTTCTTAAAGCAACTCCACATCATACTATCATCCATCAAAATAGTTATGTATTTGCAGGGCTGTGAAATTTTGAATCACCTGAATGACTTTCTTAAGAAAGCACCGAGAATATATTTTTTCAATCTAGACTAAAAACACTATTAGTTGAAGAGAATACAAATATACAATTGAAAAATGTTTTGCTGATTTTTATTTTGTAGCATTTTTAAGTGACCACCACTAGTGGAAAATGTGAATTTCTCTGAAGATGTCACTGAAAGGTTAAAGGTAATCATAAGAATACCCTGAAATGGAAATCATAAAGCCATCAACGTCATTAGGTAGAGCTCCGTCGCGCTCACGAATATAGGAGATTTTTTGTTTGAACATGGGCCAAATTTTGTCATTACTGCGACACCTCTTTGGAAACAATTAATACAGTGGAACCCATCATTTTACTATCGATCAAACCAAAGCAAAATAATTCCATTCACAATCAAAGAGCAACTGAATCGAGAACCACTCCTAATATCAAATATCAGCCATCAAAAAGTTAAGGATCTAAGTCACCTTCTAAAAGATGAGACTAGTGAGATTGCACCTTCAGATGGGAAGAATACCGCCGTTGTGATGGATACCGATCTTCAGGAGCATAAGATCGAAGAGGTTTCAACCGCAATATTGAGAATAAAATAAACGCCACTGGCTTTTTCTGTAGTTTTCTATTATTACAGATTATTCATTTGAAAACATAACTTTTTAGTCGCCTGTGTTTTTTTAATCAAGTTTCGTTTTCAAGAAAAAAACACTCATAAAATCTATCCATGGACAACATAAAATAAAAACCGAAAGTAAATAATGAACTATTTCGACCTTGAACTGAATGAACAAAATGTCCACCTTCTGATGAAATACACGACTGCAATCGATTTATCTGACATGTTCAAAAATACCTGGAGTATTCCAATTATCAATTATTCGATTCCCCAAGTTGATCAGATCTAGTACAGCAGTTTTATTAACAAGAGCCTCCAGATGACCCCATGAATAAAAATCTAGAGGATTCATATCAGGACTGCTGGCTTGGAAATTTTCAGTCCATTAGTTCGGATATCCATTGTCTAATAATATATAAAATCATTTGAAATTCCTGAAAGAACCAATACAAAATAAAAAGAAAGAATATGATGAAAGTAACGTTCGCATTGCCGAGCACAAGAAACACACACAGCGAGGGTAATCAGCAAATCAGGTATAGCAGAACATGTTTGGGTCCATCAACATAACATCGAGTGGTCCCAAGCTTACATCATACACAGGGAGAAACAGTGGTTTAGAAGGAAAGTCAAAAAAGCCGCATACATGTTGTCCAACAATGTATTCAGCCAGGCTAGCATAGAGATACGCAACATATAGAAACCCATAATCGAGCAAAAAATTTCCCGCTAATCTGTCATCTCCCGCAATACCGGTGAAGCGGACAGAGGAAAGAGGAGATAAGTGAAAGTACTCGAATGACCCATAAATAGTCATCTCTCGGAGAATTAGTTCAGTCATCACCCGAAGACTATTGTGGATACTAACAATCGAAACGTCGTGAAGTGACTTACTTTGGAATGTTTCATTTTTACTTTCATTTTTACATTTTCTTCAATTGTTCACCTTCAAACAAATGATGTCGAGATGTCGACGAGCAAGAACACTGTAATGAGCTGGAGCCCCGTCGTGTATAAACCACATGTTGCCTCTTAGAAGTACCGTCACTTCTTCTAATAAAATAACATCTCGGAAAAAATCCATGTTGGATTAACCTGTTGATCTTGCTGGTGAGAAAAATAGACCAATTAGGGTAATTACTAGACATTTGTAATCAATTTTGCTTAAAATAACTTTCTCAATATCATGGAGATTTTCGTTGGCCCAAAAATGTTCATTGTGAAAGCTCACAATAGCATCTCGTGAAAAATTTGCTTTGTCAGTAAATAATACATTCGGAGGAAAATTATTATTGTGTATCATCGAATGATTCAACCACCTGCTAAACATTGATCTTGGTTGAAATTCCCAAGCCAGTAGAGCTTGAACCGGCTCTATGTGATATGCCTATGGGAGGTTTCTTTTTAGAACTGTCCAAACGGTATTTAGGCACCGCCAGCGGCGGTGCAATCTTCCTGGTACTATTTGAAGGATTTTTTTATATCGCATAAAGTATAGCTTCTTCTAGTTCAGGCGTTGTTACAGTTTCTGCTCTTCCTCCACCTGCATTTTTATCAAAATTCCCAGTTTCACATAATCTTGCATGTAACGTTCTGAATATTTCAGCACATGGAATTGTTCTGTTGAGATATCTGTCTTGATAAATTATCCATGCCCCTTTCTCATTTCCATTTGCTAATTCATAAATTAAGTACCTGTTAGCCATTCATGATGGAATAACTGCTAATTGACAATACTATCACTGTCAGCTGGTCTCCAAAACAGGTTTTCGTGATATGCAAAGTGGCTCAAATCATTTTTTCTCACAAATTAAGCTAGATATACAGAAAACGCAATCGACGAAAAAATTGTATTTTCAGTTGATTAATTTGAAAAAATAAAAAACTATAACTAGTCAGTGGCGTACTTTTTTTTTCAATATTGTTGGCTATAGTGCCTACTGAGATTCTATTGGATATAATAATTTCAATATAGGGTTAAATAAACACCTTATCACTTCGTATAACTGTAGCAAATTTCAACCAAATCGGTGTAAGTTCATTTATGATAATTCATAAATATCGTTTTTTTTTCTTAAAACGACCCAACGGATTACCCTCTGAAGTTTCGTACCGTAGTGAGAAAACACCCAGTATATATTTAATTTATAATACTTTTGCAATTTTCTGAAAACTGAGTGAATAAACATAGTTTCCATTATTCATTTCATTCAATCAGAATCTTCAGTGATTTATATTGATATTGGATGAACTTTTCAGTTTGTCCAGTTGCACTTCAGAAGATTATCTATTAATCTAAATTACCATCATTTTTGTTGACTGCAATTCACCAATTCTTTTTTGATTTTCATGATGAAATGAAGGCGCTGTATAAAATTCAAACGGCTGCAATCCTTTCAAAAAGAAAAATTCAATAGTCATGAACTAATTGAAGGAACTCCATCAAAGAGTCCCGTGGTTAGTTCAAGATGTTATCAGTTGATGGCAATGGATTTCACTGAGATTAACAACCCCAGGTAGCGGAATAAAGGTCTGAGTGGAATTCCGCTAGAATGAAATGTTTTGTTTGATTGTTGGATTGATGGTTAGTAAAAGCAGAGTGACTATTTTTAAAAAAGTTTTCACTCAATCGAATGAATGATTTGAAATTATTGAGATCTTTCAAATATTCAATTGTCACTATGAAATATTCATTTCTCTTCTCATTCTTAATATTGATTTTTCAAGAAAACACATTGTTTCAATTGTGCCAGATTTTAGGTGAATGGAAATGTACTATTCAACCATTATTATTATTCCATTTCAAAAAAATATATAATATAATATTTTTTGACAGTAACACTTTTCACATATTTGATATCTAACGTGGAGGGAGACCTGTCGAACAATAGTAATAATTTTGCTTTTTTGAACTGTCTTCATTCATCAATAAAAATACTCTCGACCAATTAAACTACTATAAAAATAATTTACGACGGAAGTGTAGAATCCAATAGTAGGAATGATCCACAAAAAATAATTCGATTTGGAAATAAATCCAATCGTTGCCAATACATTTTAATAACGTTTCTTGCTCTTTTAAAAGGAAATACCAGAAGTCAGGGGGTCAAATACTGAAGTGTACGCTAAGACGATTACACTTACTTTTCTGTGAATGTTGAAAATATTATCACTTTATAAAATGTAAACCAAAGGCTCTAGGTACATGCGAAAATAATCCAAAATGTTTTGCGATGTTCAGAAATATGCTTTTAAATACTCTCGGATGTTCTAAATTGTTCTAGATCATTTCAACATGCGTAACATCCAGCCCTTACACCTACCTATGAAAACACGTGTTTGAGGTGAAAACGGGAACCGTTTCCATGAACAAACTGATGTGACTATGACAGAAAAACAGGAGGTCTATATTTTTTGCTACCCTGAAAAATCTTATTGTATGTATAAAGTTTTCCAACAGAGGGCCTCCCGAACTTTGACAATTGATAACGGCCATCCTGTTGAAGTTACATCTTTCAAACTAGTAGTCGTTTATTCAGTCTCTTCTGCAAAATCACCATGGATAAATATAACATTTAACAACACGTGCAAATAATAAAATTGTGTGATCAAAATGGGTGTCCCGTTCGGGCAACGTATCACGAGCTCATTTACCGTCGCCATAATCGTACCGGAAGGACTATTCGCAATGTGGAGGATAAATTCGGGTCCACGATTATTCAACACCCGTACGTCGACAAAACGCAAGATCTACCGAAATCATAGCCGCTGTCTGTTAGATTGTGAAGGAGAATCCAAGACAGTCGATTTTGCGATTCTTACAAGAACTCGGCTTTTCGCAGATCACAACTTGGTGAATTTTGCGTTGTGACTTGGGCCTGCACCTACACAAGATT
>WOGP01004500.1:0-13971 GCA_015342065.1 Leptinotarsa undecemlineata
GTGTGGGAGAATCCGAAGCAATCGATTTCGCATCGCCTTTCCCAGACGACAACTCGACGAATTTTGCGTCATGACTTGGGCCTGCATCCGTACGAAATTCATCTGACCCAGGAACTGAAGGTGAATGACCGTAAACAAACTCGTGTTTTCGGTGAATGGGCTCTGATTCAGTTGGAAATTGACCCTATGATTGAAAAATCATCTTCAGCGATGGGCCCAATTCTGGATGAATGAATACGTGAATAAACAAAACTGTCAAATTTGGGATGATACCAATCCACATGAGATCCAAGAGCGTCCAATGCATCCCGAAGGAGTCACTGTTTGGTGTGGATTTTGGGCTGGCAGCGTCATCGGTCCAGATTTTTTTTTGGGAACGACGTTGGCCAGGCCACCAACGGCGAACACAGTAGGTCGCCAAATGTGATGGCAAGCCCACCCTCATGCACACGCACTCATTTTCAACACCACCCCCACTACAGCTCTTGTAAGACCTACAAATGCTCTGTACAGAGGCGTATCTTTACTTCTCCTCCAATGCTGTTGGCGTTTGACATTGTCTGAATAATTAGTGTTGTTTCTTGAAAAACTGTCATCATCTAATTGAAACTAGCCAACTGAATAAAATATAAAAAGAAATTACAAGGAATTCATGTTTCATTTGCTACCCTAATTAAAACTAATCATAGGTATGACACTGGACGGCAAGAGGTTTATCGTACGAACTTATTTTGCCCTGAATTAGATGATCTGAACACAAATAATCGGCTCTATTCATCAATATAATAGTATACAAAAACAAAAATAATGATGAAAGGCGAAGTTCAGTTTAAGCTGTTTAAGATTAATGGCATGTGGTTTCAACAGGAAGGCGCTACGTGCCACACATTTCATGCTACATTGGATATTCTTCACGAACCATTTGAGGGCATGGTCATTTCACGTGGATGTGATGTGAGCTCGCCACCGAGATCGTGTGATTTGAACTCGATATACTTTTTCTTGTGGGGTTTTCCAAAGTCGCAGGTGTATGCGCATAAGCCACAAAGCACAGCGATCCTCAAAGCCAACATAACCCATGTCATTGGTCAAATTCAGTCTGATTTATGCGCTGGAGTCATTGAAAAGTGGACGTTTCGTATATGCGCTTCACTTAGAGAAGCCGAAGCGAATATTTGAACAATGTTATATTCCACACATAATTGCATCAATAGTTCTTTCAAACGAATACAAAGTTTTGATGATATCTCAGACACACTTTCATTTATTCGAACTTTTATTTATAGTATCAAACTACTGAATAGTTACAGTGTGAAGACGCTTAAGAAAGCTTTCATAAACTACACTTCACGGTTTTGAACACGATCAATTTATTGCGATATGGGTTAACGAGTGCGTTTGAATAATAGGTATACAGGGTGTGTGTCAACAAAGAGGTTATTGTTTTTACGACGGTTCTGAACACGGTAATGTTGGCATTGGGAGGTATCTTAGCTGCGTTGATAATGCAAAGTCGTGCTTGGAATGAGAACATTTGCAAGATTGAGACTAACGATCAAGTCTATCATACCAACGACCTGTGTTCAATTCTCCAAAAAACCTTTTTATGACGTCATGAAACAAAAATGTGTTGAGCAAAAAGGTGGGCTGACGTGAGCGCGCCACGTGACTGGTTGGTCTGTCTCGTTGACTGGTTTTCTGTTTGAATTATTCATGTCCACAGAAAATTCAAATCTCCCGCCACGATGTTCTAAGATGTAAAAGAGAGCGCTCTGATTAGATGGCGAGCTGCATGACAGTTTGAGGACGCTACGTGACAACTGGTACACTCTGATTGGTTCACCGCCTAGCTAACTGGGTGACAGGACACCACGTGACAATTTGGTGCACTCTGGTTGCCTAGGCGAGCTGAGAGGCAACACCACTGGTGTGATGACGTCACTGTCTGCCTGAACCGACGTAACAAACTTTATTTGTAAAATATATCACGACATTTTTCGCTAACACAATAGCTTTTTCAACAGTGATATTTTCCAAATGAAGTTTGTGGAAATCAAATCATGAGGTGTAGTTTATGAAAGTACTATGGACCTCCATCAAGTAACGGCCGAATCAATTAGAAAACATATGAAAGCTATTGTAAAGCGAAACATGTGTTGTTGTTTGGTGAAGTGTTCAACGAAAAGCTCACGAAAAAGTGTTACTTGAATAGCTTATGAATTTTTATCAAGTATCGGCTAATTTCATCACATCTTTTTACAATAAAAATTTTGTTTGTTAAATTTTCAGTTTGTAGTGCTTAAAAAAATATCTTATACCGCTGAAGCCATTGAATAGATAGAAATTGATAGAAAGAGGTATAAAACGAAAAAGTCGATTGAGTGCAACACTTGGTCGATCGGTAGCCAGGCGGTTCGACGGGTGTGTTTTGCTCACTCACTCGAATTGACTGTCGTGTTGGTCGGTGGTTCAAGCCCTAGTCTGAACGATCGATCTGCACTTGCTATCGTCCAACCCGTGTTAGGAATCACACGTTAAAAGGTAAGACCTCGGTAATCCTTAGCTCGCACAAGTTTCGACTTCTGGGGGTTGTCGTTCGTAGGGGTGCGACAACTGGTTAACGGAAAAACAGATTTTCAAAACAGAAGAATCACCCATTAAATAAGGCAATATTGTGAGATTAATTAAAGACACTTGAGACGCAGGTACCCAGAGGAGGTATCTATGGTAAAAATAAGGAAAACATTGTAAGTATATTTAGTTTAATCTTGATGATTTAAAAACAAAATAAACTTTAACGGAGTCGATGGTTTAATCACATTTCAAACATTGTTACATAGTTTATGGTCTTTTTCTTCGGAATACCGTTCATATCCAAAAGGTACAAAATTCAAGTCTACATCAATCTCTCAGTCTCAAAAGAATAGATAGGATTTCACATAAGTTTAAGAAAATGGGTTGGTTGAGTATGTCCGATCGTCGTTTACTACATTCGCGTTGTTTTTTTTTATAAAATCATTAAAACTAATACACCTGAATATCTGTGCAGGAGAGTCACATACAGGACAGATGTTCATGATCTTAATTTGAGGAGAAAGAATCTTATTGATACTCCAATACATAAAAAAGAGATATATAAATCCTCCTTCTCTTATCAGATGGCTATAACTGCCTCTTTATTCCCAATTTTGCACTGTCTTTGAATTCTTCAACCAAAAAGAAATAATCTGTTGACCCACCAATGATATAACCTAGTGAATAAAATATATATTTATAGCTTATATTTGTTAACCAGTGATATATTATAAGAATATAGAATAAAGAAAATACTTTTGTCTAGTTTCTACTGTGTTTATTTATTCGTTATGACCGGTTTCGGCTTATTAGGCCATTTTCAAGTAACTACCTACATCTGTCAAGTTGCGTCTTACATAGTGTGGACAGGTATCTGCTCTAGGTGCCTGACATAACACGTTACTAACATTACAATGTCACGATTACCAACTATTGGATGGATCCTAAAATTCCTAAATTTAAAAGGGGCGAGCTGCATAGATCTAGTTGGTCGTTGAGCGTTATGAACCTAGAGCAGATACCTGTCCACACTATTTAAGACGCAACTTGACAAATATAGGTAGTTACTTGAAAATGACCTAATAAGCCGAAACCGGTCGTAACGAATAAATAAACACAGTAAAAACTAGACAAAAGTATTTTCTTTATTCTATATTCAACATGAATTTCTACAAAATAAATAAGTCATCAATCGAACGAGTGGGACACTTCTATTTCCCAAAAATCATGACCTTTGAATGAATCTAAATAAAACAGTAGCCCTATGTTTAGGATCTGACCTACAAAGAAATGAAGTTGAAACAAATTTCCACCTTTTTCTTGACAATGATTGCAAAAAATTTAGGTGTATATATCGATAACACTCTCTCGTTCAACGAGCACGTTAAACACATTTACAAAACTTGCTTTTTTAAACTAAATCCTTATACAAGTTCAAGTTCCAGCTTATCTCCATAATAGTTTTTTTATATTATTTTTGTGTCTATTGTAACTGTTACTTATAGTCTTACTGTGTACTCATTTTTTTCCCAATTATGGGATGGGTGGAAGATAGCCTCCGGCTAACCCTTTTCCCTTTATGTATAAAACTTGTTTTTGCACAATAAACGTTATTATTATAATCATCAAATGGCCTCAATAAATGCCCAGAACTTATATGTGCCAAAGAGAACTCGCAGAAACAATAATCTCTTTCGAATTTCCTGTTATCATACAATCTATGGAATGCATTCTCTATTGATCGTTCACTTGAAATGTTCAATTAAAAAATCTACATCTAGAAATCACAGGTATAGGCCTGTCAAAATTCAAAAGATTTCTGAGAGTAACTTGAAAATCAATTATAAACGAATTATCAATGCATTCACTTATTTCTCATGTGAATGTATCCTTTATATTATTCTTGACATTTTGTGTGTTTTGAATCGTATAATCTATAATTCTATTTATTCTAGTGAATTTACTCATTTCCACGTGCTTGAGTTTTTTTTATATTTTAATTTTTCCACTCTTAATTTTTTTTATTTCGGAATTGAATATAGATATTCATTATATTTGATGCTTGTACTATTTTGAAGGGATGATCCTGTGCAATGAAAAAAGATACTAGAAACTAATTTGATTACCCTTATTATGTAAGGTGGAGATTTATCCAGATACATATGAAAACATGAACAAAGTTTGTAAAAAGTAGTTTCAGTCATTTCCCGATTATGCTTAGTTGGTTAGCCAAACGCATGTCGAGAGACAGCATTTTTGTTCTGACGAGAAAATAGTTCTCTCAATAAGTTCGATAAGAATTGAAAAACACGACTCCAGGTGTAGAAGCAGTTTTTGAATACCCTGTTTTTGCTCATGTGTTCCGTGTAATGGAACGGAAGGTCAAAAAATGTCATCATTAACTTTTTGAAATTGTTATGTCGATAAAGAATGAAGTATCCACTGATATGATAAATTCACAAACAAAGTGGAAAGTATATAACAAATATCAGTGAAAACTTATAAGGACAAGCCCTCTGATGAAATAATTCGAAAGGTTACTATCGAGAAATTAACAATAGTCCTAACTATATGTTCAAAGTTTTTGAAATATTCCAACTATTGAACAAATCTCAAATTGAGGTATTGAGGTAATAGAAATGAAATTAACCAAATTCATTTAAAAATATACATTGGCGTATAGATATGAATTCTTATTGACAAAGGATCAACGCACAAGTGTCTAACAGATCACGATTCATATATTTCTTTCACACCGTCGCGTCGGTCCTACTGTACGAAGTGGGGAAATTGCTGACATTTGCAGAACAATACTTCTGTTGAAATATTCCTGGTCACAAACTTCCCAGAATTCGACTACATGTCGAATATGTCATTTGATCAGGGCATGGTTATCCTTCATTTCTGTCTCTGTATCTCTGTAACGCTGTACTCGTACTCAACTATATGCAGTGCATAACAAATAGAACTATACCCAACATGATACTGGAAATTCAGTTTCCGCAAGTCATCCTACTTGAATACGTATGTCTCCGTGACTACGCCATTCTCGATAATTACCTACATGAATTCACCCCTTTGTTTCTCCCCAATATATATCTGTTATATATTTCTTCGTTGACTATTTCGAAACGATAGTTGTTGCCTTGAACTTTTTATGTACCTATAACAATTTTTCTCATGATTTTTAGAAAATTTTTAATTGTTAATTTATTTACTATTATATACTGGTGAAAACAAGTCCAACGAATCTGAAATAACTATATACTACTTTATTTAATATATCAGATATTTACTGAACGTACAGTGGAATGAATAGATTTCATCATTTTTATTTTACTTAACAATCCAAAAAACGTATCTCTCAATGGAGAATGTAATTTTTTTGCTTGAAAATACATGTTTCAGAAAAAATTGTGACCCGTCACGGGACGCCTGACAGATGTGAAACATCGAATTGATTTTGTACAAGTAGTGTGCATGAAAGAACAGACTACGACAGGAACTAGCATCGCTTATAACTTAAAAATTGAGGTTTTTTCAGTTAACACCAGAGAGTTGATGATAATGACACATACTTTTAACTGGTAGTGCGTCATTTTTGAGCTCAATTTTTGAGTTATGACATTGTTGCACTGAATGAGCGATATGAAATAATGTAAAAATGAAATATTATGAATTAAAATTTAAAAATTTCATTCCAAATTATGCCAGCTCAATTTCTTCAATCAGTGACTTCGGTATTAAATATATTCGATGTTGCCTCTGACGGTATTACTGCGACAGTTGGTCGATGATAACTGAAGTATATTACAAAAGTATTGGAAAAAACATTATTTTTATTTACTGTAAAAAAATATAAAAGTGTTAATGGAAACTGAAATGAACATTTGTATATTCTGGTACTATAAGAATAAAATCTTACATAACATTGATAGTATGTCTTGTGTTTTACTGATCTTGCTGTTCAGTAATCTTGCAGTTTCAATAATAATATTTTGTAACCCTGATGATTGTCGGGTACTGAAATATTTATAAAAATATGTAATTGAAATATACGGGAAAAAATTTCAGTGTGTCTTGAATATACTGATAAACTTAAGAATCTTAGCTAAAGAAAGTGACACAAATATACTATAAAATTAAATAAACAAGATTAACAAAAACAAACGTTTCAAATGAATTTTCCGCAGGAGCATCAATGATGACTGTTTCAATATAACTTCCACCATTAGAAAATTACTCATTGAAATATTTTTTATGTTCCTGTTATCAACAAATTAGAAAAACATTCGTGCGCTACTCGCTATCAGATGATTTCGAAATAAAATTTTGCCAGTCATTATGAAATTTATTATTCAGGCAAGTGTTTTGAAGCATTATTTTCCATTAGAATTGAATTAAAATTGGTTATTGACTAATTGAAAAATATTAAATGCTATGAAAATTGTATAAATTTTAATCTACCAAGAGGATAGATTTAATATTTACTGATCCTCGAGACAAACCAAATATACTTGTGTTCAATGCACAGATAAATGCACACTTTGATTATAAAATATAAAAATATAATTAACTTAGTGGTGACTTGATAGGTTATGTATACTGTAGTAAACACAACTGTATACACAATAGGTACCCGAGCTCAGCGTGGCGAGAGAGATAGCTTAACGCCAAACCAGTCGCTTATGCATGGCGACCCGTTGCCACGGCATGTGTTGCCACCCCAGCAATCGGTTTTACGTGCAGCTATAGATATTTATCATAAAAAATCCTCTCATTTGTCATTTCCATGTCTTTTATTTTATTGGGTCATATGAGACAGAATTACTGAATGTGTAAATTGTTGACAGAGATGGAATTGAAATGACCCAGTAATTGAAATGACATTTCCAAAACAATGGAAAATGGAATCTAACTTGACATAATTGAAATTCTTGCCTCCAATCAATTTTTTACTTGCAATTTATTTTGGAAAAGAAGAAATCAATGTTTACTATTACAACAAAAAATGAAGGTTTTGGAGCGATAAATATGTGACTGATTTCATTTTCGATTTTTCACTCAGAATAAGCATTTTGAAAAATATATTAATTTTTGAAAAATATATTAATCGATTATTATAATTCGACATTTATAGTCGTTAACGACAGGTTGAAAATATTCTCATCCAAATCTCACTTCAGAGATGAAGTAAATCAATCCATTTTCCAATACAAATTATCAGAAGAATCGCATATATGTATCAATTTTCAGATAATCCATGAGAAATGCAATAGTGAATCGTCCCGTATACATTAGAAGCCATCCAGTCGACTACACAGAAAACGATTCGACACACAGTCGCCTCGCTTCGGGCGCCGAGGCTAGCGTACTTGACGGAGACTGACACTGTTGCCGATAAGATGAGAAATACGTAAAATCTGTGTATTTTCAGTATATTTCCGAATTGGTTGCAAATCAGTTTCAACTCAAAGTGCCTCAAGCCTATCATCATACATCATACAGTATCAACCACCTCTTTTGCTCTTCTATTTTTTGTGTAGCAAGTATCGATCGATTCATACCATATATGTATTCTTCTTGAGAAAACAGCCTTCGTAGAAAAGTGACAAAGACTGAAATTCAACAAAAACGGTAAAACACATAATCATTTGATTCAACATATCATCGCCAGATTATCGCCACATCGCCAGTTGTTGGAGAAACGTCAAACTTTGTGCCTAGCGTTGCCTTCAGATCACATGTAATAGGTAAATACGAAAACAGCAAATGAGCCGTAAAATATGGGTCGTAACAACCTATACATCATGATCATTAGATGTATTTGTTTATTTTTGTTTCTCTTTTCATTGATATGATTCAAATATGTGTACATTTTTTTCATGAATTCGTGTTCCACACTCTCTAATTGGATTTTAATTTTTGTCATGAACCTCGTGCATAGTAGCTTCTTTGAGTTGGCAACGCTGGAAACTAATCGTAGTCGGACATGGCGGCGATCAGCTGTTTTGGTTGTATTTGTAATCAATAATATAGCAAACCCATAGTCGTGTCTAAGTTTAGTTATTTGAATATTGTAATTCTGATTCAGTATAGCCGTATGGTGAATATTCGTAACAGGTGAATTGTTATAAGAGTGAGTATTGAGTATATTTCGTGTGTATTTAGTGTTACATAACCTCAATTACTACTAGGTTGGGAATGACTAATTTACCAATGGATTTGAATATAAAAATAGATATACAGGGAAGTGCATATCGACTAAAAGGGGAAAAACATTTCACTGTTAGCTTGTAGCTATGAGTATAGTTAACTATCTATAGGATTAGGAACTTTCAGATTAGGAAATAATATATAGCGGCGGACACGAAATAACATCGGGTGTTTTTATACCATTTTCAATAGAAGCATGAGAGAATTTCAAAATGAATGAAAATACTTTTGTCTAATTTCCACTATTTATTTTATTTTTACGAAAGGTTTTGGGTTTTATCCCAGTATCAAGTATAAAAACTAACTGATATATTTTGAGTCTAAAAACGTGGGTATATAGGGAGTTTCTAGGTAAGCTGGATGGTGAGGTAATTAAGTTAACAGGGGTGCCAACTATAAAATTCAACACTGAAGATTATAGAAATTAGAAATTTATAAGACCTGCATGAATCGAGTTGCGGGTTTAGGGTTATATACTTCGGGTTTGTGATTGATTTATTGATTTCCAAGGCTCCCAAGAAATTAATTTTCTTTCGTTTATCACATATTTCGTATATTACATGAATTTGTTGGACTAGTCCACTTAGTTTGACCAACATACTATTCCTCGCAATCCTCTCATCTTATTCCGGAAATTCCAGACTTTCTTGTTCGCCGTCTTGTCTTCCGAATTGCCCAATATCTGTTGAAGTATACGAGCAGTTTTGAAAATCACTTTCAATTTGAAAAAAATAACCAATCCGTTGGTGTTGTCTGGTTGCATGGATGAACTATTAGATTTGAGTTTTCGTCTTTCTGAAAAGTCGAGAATTTACGAAGACATATCCTGAAGTTTCATTTCCTAGTCAACTCTCATCAATAACCCCGATAACTCTTTCCTCAATATCATATCTTTCTTTGCTCAAAGGAAACGGGACCATCCTATGAACAAGAAAATGTAGTTCTAATAGTGATTCGACAATTGTCCATAAAAATGTCTTCACTTTCTAAATATTTTCATCGGTTGCTGATGTGCTGGGGCGTGAATGGCGGGCGTCGTCATTCACATTTTCTAGACCTGGGAAAAGATTGTACCACTTGTAAACATTTTTCTGTCTCACAGTTCAATTACCGTAAGTATGCCACTTTCAAAATTTGATGCAAATTCTTGAATCCAATTTTTTCAGTAGCAGAAAATTGACGAACACGTATAACACTTTCAACTTTTATTCCTCTCACCAACAAACTAAACACGCTAAACAGCTGAAACTGTGAACATATGTTCGAGACGAGTACCAATATAAAAAAATTTAACATTCAAGAAATATTGTCCAATGAAATACCTTCGAAGATTTTTTGAAATTTTTTAAACAAATAAAATTCAAAGAGTCAATTCTGTTTGGGTATTTTATGAGTCAGCAAAAGTTTCCGCATTGAAATGAAAAATATACGAATGGAGTAACTTTTGAATATTATGTATTAAAATATAAAAATTGGGTATGTCATATGTATACTCTCCATAATTTTGTCACACAACTGTTTTTCAATGTTGTCATTGAAATTTTGAATACTTGGGGGGAAAATATTTTGGCTTTCTGCATCTCAATCTTCATTAAAAAAGACGTGAGAATTCCGAGAGAAGAAAGAATGCAATCAATTTCAACATAGAGTCTATACACAAAGATGTGTATATCGTGTATATGATGTGTATATGTGTATATATGGAAGATATATAAAATTTCACTTACATGGAATACTAACGATGCAATTGCTTGATGGCCGAAGGCTTTACAGGAAACGGCCCAGGCTAAGCTCTCTGGCTTACAGAGACAGGCTTGTCTGGCTATCAGTGATGCCACCAGTGCCACACCGTCAGCGGCCATGGAGATCCTTCTATATCTACCTCCTCTCCATATTTTTCTGGAAAGAGAGGCTAGATGGACAGACTTGTGCACATTGTCAATCGCACAAATCAATTCAATGCAGAGTGCAACAGACTGTTGGTTGACATTGGAAGTCAAAGCATTCTGGAAATGATCTCTGACTTTATGTCTCCAACTGTCAACTACAAAGTGCCTTATAAAATATTATTCCTGAGAAGAGAGAACTGGATCCTCCGGATCCGGATCTGGATCTGGTTCACAGATGGATCAAAAACACCTTCCGGTTCTGGTGCCGGTGTTTTCACTCGCAGACCCAGGACAGAGTTATCTACCTGCCTAGGAACTTATGCAACTGTATTTCAAGCGGAGATTTCCGCTATTGAATTGTGTGCGGAGAGATTGGGTAAATCCAACCTCCCCCACAAGTCAATAAAAATATTCTCGGACAGTCATGCGGCGTTAGAAGCTCTTGGTTCCTACCGAGAACGTCTAAATTGGTTGCAAACTGCCAAAAACGACTCTCCTCGAAAGGAATACTCAAGATATTGTCTCTGGTCTGGATTCCTGGCCATACTAGCCTGGAAGACAATGAAGCTGCTGACTCTTTTGCAAAGGAGGGTGCTGCAACCGGCTTCATGGGATCCTAACCGTCTTTGGCATCGCTTTGGGCTTTGCTAAACAAATACTGAACACCTGGATGGCAAGAAGAATTATGGACTTTTGGCAGAATCTTCCAGGATTGGCTCACTCCAAGACGTTTATTCACCCTTCGAAGCATGATTCCAAATAGTTGTTGGACTACAATAGGGATGAATTACGATGTCTAACAGGCGTTCTTACAGGTCACTGTCATTTGAATCATCATATGCAGAGACTTGGACTGTCGGAGGACAGTGTGTGTCGCCTCTGTCTGAAAAATGGATGAAACAGCAGAGCATATACTTTGTGCCTGCCCGACTGGGGACAGGTTCTTTGAGTTCGGCAGATCCGTACTCTCACCATCTGACCTGAAAGACCATTCACCATACAAACTAATCGACTTCGTTAAGAAGCTGGGTTTATTTGTCCGAGTATGAATAAGTGTGAGCCACAATAAACCATTGCGGGCTGTGGAGGAGGGTTGATTAGACCCATTCACTTAAGTCCTACCTACCTACATGGAAACCTGCCATCCTCAATGTCGAACATTGATGCCTCTTCAGCATAAATTTCGATAACATTACGTAATGACATTCGCTTATTTCATTTATTCTCAGCCATAGAAATCTTGTTTATATTGAAAGGGATATATTTTTAGGAGATACTTTTTTTGGGAAAGAAAGGTTTTGGTTCCTAACTCTCCATCTTTATACAGAAAAATGCGAGAAACTTTGAAATATACACCTTTCAATTCAAATTTTAAATATGTGAGAAACATGGACATCAGATGAAACCAAAATTGTTGCTGATTTATGAGCAACCAGTTAACCTGATATCTGTTTGAATATATGTTCAAAATATGTTTTTTTCTAACCACTTTCCTCAAGAATTCTCTGGAGTCGACAATTGTGCGAGCTAGTGATTAACGAGGTTTTACATTCCAAGCACGTGTCAGATGATATACAGAGGAAATCGATCGTAAAATGGATGCAAAATAAACTCCTCGCGCTAACTAACCGGTTAACGACCCATACATACAGTATTTTAAAAAACGAACATTTTGTTAATGAATTGTATTGAATGTAGTTGAAGAGCGGGTCTAACTTACAAATATCAAATCTGATCTGAAGTTTAAATGATGAAATTTGAATAGCCCGCGTTTTAGGAATAAATTGCTTCATCAATAGCAGTGATTTAATGTCAAAATGTTGAAATTTCAGTAGCACGTTTTCTTTATGTAACTCAAGAATATCTAACAATTTTGATAGAACCTCTCATTCAAAATTGCACTCCTAATCAAATAGTTCCTAATATGTTTTCGGGAAAGAAAGTTTTTGCCTTTCTACTACTCCATCTTAATACATTGATACAAAAAAATGTGGGAATCTTATTTCTGTATCAAGAAGGAGTAGTAGAATGCCAAAAACATTCTTACCCAAAAAGTAATCACTCCTAAAAATATAAACCCTTCAATTCAAATAGGATTTCTCTTGGCTGGAATTTAATCAAATAGATGAGTGAATGTTATTACGATGTCATCGATGACATAAGTAGATCAGCCTTATTTTCGTGACATTAAAAAATCGTAATGCATGAATGAATTGTGTGTGTTTTCAATAATGTTATTCAGATTGGTACTGAAGAGCCCTAAGGCAAGTGTATTACGGCGAAACATCGATGTCTTCCAGTGAGGATGACAGTGTTCCATGTAAGTACAATTTGTTACCATTCATTCAAAGTAGAACTCCTGTGAATGATATCTGATTTATTTCCACAACGAATGTTTGGAATACAAACTGAGTAGTGGAAAGTATGTACTGTATAATTCAGTGTTCACTTTAAAGTATTTATTTCGAAAGAATTGTTTTCCTTCGTGTAATTCAATGTGTATATGAAAGTAGCTGTTTCAGGAGGTCTTTCTTCCACTTTGAGTCTGAAAGTTGCTTCTTTGCATGATCTACACATCCATGTATAGAGTTACTGATTTTCAAATTGATTACCTCTTTCCTTTCTTTGGAAGCTTTCCACATTTTTTTTGTATCAAAATAGAGTATTAGAAAGTCAAAAACTTTCCCAAAAATCAATCACTCCTAAAAATATAACCCCTTCAATTCAAGTTCCTAATATATTATGTTGAACTATCAACTTTGCTGTAAAGTTTGGCTGCATATTTTTCTAGATTTTCAATTATAATGACGATTTGAGTAGAGAACATTAGACATTTCCAAAAATACTAGTTCGATACCGACGATTCTCCATAAAAATTGTGAAATTGTAAAAAATTGCAAAAAAAATTTAAATTCTCAAAACATCAATCATATTATATACAGCTATTCTACGACATATACTGTATCATTGAAAATTGAGTAGAAACTCATTTTGTTTGTTATTTTCAAGGCAAATTTTACTGAGAAAGGAAATTTTAATTAACGTTTATTACATTCTTCAGAACCCCCAGTACATAATGCAAATCTGGTTTCCAATTGCAACGTGATGACTTACATTGTTTAGGGTTTTTTGTGATTTAATAACGAGGGAATTGAATACTTAAATATGTATCTGAAATCAAGGTTATTGGATCGTAAACAAAATTTATGAAGGCATACGTATTAGATAGATAGATAGAATTTATTTATCCTTTGTGCTACATTACATAGATGGGATACGTCAAATAACATCT